>LUCH01002025.1:0-56283 GCA_013368495.1 Paragonimus heterotremus
TCGTATACTGAAATGCTTCTTGTATTACATTTCACATATCTTTCTCCCTGGTATAGATCTTGGTGTTGCAGTCTCTCGCACTGTTTATTATCCGAGAGATAAGTGTTTCCTTTTCACGGTGGCCATTCAAGTGGCCAATCAGCATTGGCCAGCTGGACACAAAGGCCTCACTTACACACCTACTGGTCTTATTCCTTCGGGTTTACACCGGATATCTGGTGTGTGAGTGGAACCGCAAGTGGTACAGCGCAAGCCACTTGGGGTGATGGTTTAAAGCGCAGGCGTCCTTTGGCTTCGGCCACTGCGACAGGCTAATCCGTCTCGGATGCCCCCAACTCAATACTGACGCACAGCAGTGAATACTGTAAGCAATACACATGGCTAATTTTAGTAGTTAGGTCATCTGCCTTCATTGTACTTCCAAAGGGCTTGGTTATTCCTCATGATTGCATGGCGGCTGAGCATCAGTGCGAAATGCTGATGTATTGCCGTCTGCGATGGTGATGATGACGTCACTTCTGAACGACAGATGTAAAATCAGTGTGTTCCTCCGGACATTTTATGACTTGTGATCTTGCATTTTAGTCCCGTTGAACTTTTTTACAACTCCTTCCGGATAACCATTATAAGTTGAAAGAAGAATCTTTCCTACTTGGCGTTGTTCATCCTCTGATTGGCCGATTTGAGTGCAATACACCTGAAATCCGATTGGTTGCTTATTTTCTCCTTTTGAGCTACCAGCCAGTTTAGTAGGCCTTCTTTCGACCCTCCATTATGTCGATTAGCGAGTATTGATCTGTGACTTTCTCATGTTGATCCGTTCAGTTGCGTGTTGGGATTTAGTAACGACTACGTCTGTCTCATCATGTTCTTCCTCCGAACTAGTTCGTAGGTTTTGTTCAATTCGATCTGTTTGCTTACTGAACTGATTGACGGGTGCCAGACTTGCGTGGGAAAGGAGATCCACGGCGCCTATGTTGAGTGTGCGTCCAGTGTGATCATTGTGGACTGGAATCGATGGGAACTGTTCATATCTGTTGATTGTTAATTCTGGTTCACATAATCGCGTAAAACACTTTCGTCCAATTTGGACGACTTAGTGTGTTTCGCAATCATTGCGTAGGATTTTGTATTTTATGTCCCTTTTAACGATGGTCTTTATCATATCTTTCTTATGAATTTGATAAAAATTTTCGTATGATTGAGATCGGTTTCTGTTCTGTCGTGATATCCTGAGATCGAAGAAGTCTTACAATCATTTCTGATGTGTTTCTGATATATGGCAGTGATCCATCTGGTTGATTATTCCGTTCATTTTATGATAGTTTGCATCGGAGGAAACTTCGTGAGTATCCATCATCATCATCATAACAGCCATGAGCCTGACAAAAAGGTACTGTGGCTCGGGCCGCCGCTCACCTCAACAGTGACGTGGAATATCCTAGAAGAAAACGTTACTAAAAGGAAGACTAAGCGGAAGAACTAGCAATGGTATGAATACAGGTACGCCATTGACTGCGACACATCGCCATCTCGGATAGCGTCTCTAACCAGCGGTTTGAGTGATCACGAGGACCCCATCCAGGCAGGCGACACCTACCCACTTTGCTCAATGGAGCAATCAAGGTCTTCATATTTTGTGACCACGTTGTTGCTTGACCACCACGCGGTTTTACCCAACTGTTGGTGGTCTCAGTATATAATGCCCGGTACGGTAAACGATCAGATGACATACGGAGTACGTGACCCAGCCAACGCAAGCTGTGTACCGTGATTAGTTGACCAATAGATCGCGCATCCCGAGTGTTCCGGAATACGCGCCAGCGAACGACCACATTGCTCACACAATCAGTCCACTTAATATGGGCCAATTGACGGAGACAACGATGGTCAAACACAGCAAGTCTGTTGATATCTTCTTTGTGAACAGGCCACGTTTCCGAACCATAAAGCAAAATGGAGCGCACACAAGCATTATATACCCTTCCTTTCAGCGACAGCCGAACGTCTTTTCGACATCACAGATGACGCAGTCTGGAAAAGACAACTCTTGCCTTTGTTGTCCTCGCTGATATCTCATCAACAATATTACAGGCTGACGAGATAGTGCTACCCAAATATGTGAAACTGTTCACAGTCTCAAGCGGATTACCTGCAATAAAGAAAGTAGGGGTGGAAATGCCCCAGTCTTGAAGCAACACTTTTCACTTTGAAGGTGCGAAGCGCATTCCATACAAACCAGCTCGGTCGCTCAACCTGTCCAGCATGGT
This sequence comes from Paragonimus heterotremus, assembly GCA_013368495.1. NCBI lineage: Eukaryota > Metazoa > Platyhelminthes > Trematoda > Plagiorchiida > Troglotrematidae > Paragonimus > Paragonimus heterotremus. Next base: position 2,271 of record LUCH01002025.1, read on the forward strand.
CTGCATGTCTTCGGCAGAGGGGCTAAATAAAACAATGTCGTCCGCATACTCCAGATCGGTCAATCTAGCGCCGGGAAGAAGTTCAACTCCAAGCCCACTGGATTCGCGAAGTGCACCCTCTAGAATGTCGTCCATGACAAAATTGAACAGGAAGGGGGAAATCGGACACATTTGACGAACAACACTGGAAGTGATGAACACCCGAGATATGAGTATCCATTGTGGAGAAGTACCCAACAAAGATAATTTCTTTCTTCCCTTCCTTCTGAGTTCTGCGGTATTGCACAGAATTTTTGCTCTTCCAAGCAGAATAGAGAGGGAGCTTCTCTGATGGCAATTTGGGCAGTTACTGCGGAGGATGAGAATTTGGTCCGTATAGTGTTTACATTGTTGTTTTTGATAATAATGATAATGCAATGCATTGTTCAGGTCCACTCCTGGGATATACGAACATCCGGGTACATGATCAAAATGTTAGATAAAGAGAGAGCACGTAGTATAAGCAAACCCACGATGTGGTCACTAATCGAGTTATCATCCATCGGTCATACAACAAGGTCGGTCCAACAAAGTTGACACATCCTAGTGACATCTGTAATGCACGTGTCGACGGTCTCAGAAAGTAAACAGAGATCGAGCAGAAAAGCCTACACAGCTCACATAATTGAGTCATCGTTTTGACACAGTCTACTCAACAGCTGCCGAATAGAACACAGTCTCGGTAAGTGGGTGTTCTGATGAGGTTTCAAGGACACAACTGGACAATGATGGTGGACACGAGGCAAGGCTTAAACCAATAACTGGTGAAATTGCTAATCCTTCAGATGGATGGAACCTTGAAGCAAACCGTCAGTTATGAGCGTCAGGAAAGAAATCAGTCGATTTAACACAGTCGTACAATTTTCGATCACTATGAGAGTTAATTTACAATCCCTCAAACTTATAAGCATTATCCGGCGATACGACAGGATCATTTGTATAGGCGAAAAAGTCAATCTTGGTATCATGAAACTGATAAACAAGAAAGCGAGGACCGTTCGTTTATTGGCGCGGTGGAGTGTGGGGGAAGACACGGAATCAATTGGAATTATATCAGGCTGATATTAGAACAAACAGCATTGGAGGGTGGTTAATACAGGTTGATGGAAGTTAGCAAATGTGATGTGCTTGAGATGAGGACAATCTGGAAAACATTTAAACAAACGACTAGACATGTGAATAAATGCGTAGAGAAGTGTGGCGTCGTAGTGCCAGACAGCTGAGAAGTTCCGTTCACAATGCTATCAATTGAAAATTATGTTGTCAGCGACACACCAACGCGCCAGTAAACCAAATTGGCATTTAGACACATTTGTACAATGTGTGCAAACGCGTTCCTTTTGTCGGCACCCAGTAGTCAAACGTTTGTACATTTGTGAACAACAATGATTGAATAGTTGGCTTTGCTGAAAGTAGTTGAACTATTGGGTAATCAATATTAGCATTTGATTTTTTTTCACGCTACACAAACACAACAATGAGGTGATCAGAGTCAGATGATCTGTAGCTGATAGAAGATTGGTGCAAATTCGGATCGAATAATTTTTACAGAGAACTGGGAGTCGAGGTGGCGACAATGTCTGTAGAGTGGAATCAGCAAGATTTTGTTGAATAAACAATCATTAGTCAGAGGACTATACAGACCGGTACAGTCACGAGATTGAAAGATGACTTACCATCAATAGACCGCACCGAACTCAACTGACGACCGTGCACTGTGGCGCGTTTGGTAGCAGACTTCTTCATAGCTGGTTGAAAGTGAACGAAGAACGAATGGACAAATAAAACGAGGATGTCCGATGAATGAAACCACATTTACAAAAAGGGGATAGGAGAGAAAAACAATAAGCCAGCTATCAGTTTATAAACTAAAGGTCTGCGTCTCAGTCTAGAAGCCCAGCAACAGCTTCAACCATGGGGAACTCAGACAGCAACGTTACGAAATGAGCAGAGCAAAAAGATGACGCGCACGCACGCACAAACCACCGATATAAGAAACCGTGGTGACGAACGAAACGACACAGCAAGCCGAATAAACTTACGGTCTGAAATTGTGCATGGATGGTTTGTAGTCAAAGCAAAAAAAAAATAAAAAACGCATTGGGTATGAAGCGAGTTTGAATGAAAGACGGACACAGTGTCGCTGATGCAATCGGGCACCACAATATATAGTTGATTAGTTTGAATTAGTGTGAACAGAGGGAATGCAACGAAGTGTGAGAAGACAAGATTGATAGCAGAAGGACAGATAAAACAAAACACGTGCGACTAAACAGTTAGACAACATGAGGAGGATTAGCAAGCAAACGTGATTAACACAGTGTACAAGGTCGCGTATCCGATGGCAGTCATTCAAACTGTAAGGAGTGAATGTGATCGTAAGAAAAAAACACCATTCTCTGTCGGAAAATAAACGAAAACATGTGCTGACATCCACAAAACTTTACGCAATAAAACGAGTTTACCAAGAGACAAACAGGCTTAGATACGAACATAAGTACATGATATAAACGACTACAACGCAAAAGAGGCAGCATAAACGAGGAACAAACAATCAACAGGAAAAGTATGAAAAAAACTGTCCCAATTATATGTTGTTTAGTTTTTTGAAGAGATAAATAAAAAGCCTCGCTAGATGATGCGATAAACACACAGGGCAGAATTAACGGTCAATTATCGAAAGTTACAAACAGGGCTCAGAAACTTGAATCAAACGATATGTTTGGGTGTTCGATTGTTCATTGAGTTCGATATTCAGACTGTGAACGTTTCATCAACGAAAGAGATGAGCTCATCAGTGTGCGGAAAAATGAACGTTACGGTTGTCAAACGTTGGAAATAAATACTCCGGCCATATCTTTGATGACGAAGTCTCCAACCTAGTATAGGACACCCACCAAATTCAGTCAAGGGAACAATGTGTACCCCGCTGCACAATCTCCTTGTGAACTCACCAGACTGTTGGTGGACTCTAGGATCAAAATCCGAAGTGGTAGACGCCCAGTGCATATACGTAGGTAGTACATGACCTATTCCGCAGTCGTATAAGCTTCCTAACCAACTCAGAGGAAATAAGCTCCAAGTTGAGTAGAATTGGAGCTTACTGCTTCCTACTTCAAGCTGGATCACAAAAGAAACTAGAAAGGACAATAACGTATCAGTGATTTACACTGGTGATCAACAGGCAGAAAAACATGAGGAAAAAAGATAACATTAATTGCGGAGTAAAACGGGGTGAAGAGATGAGACCCGTTCACCAAAATCTATGTTCAAAAGTGCAATAACAAGATGCCCATACCTTATAGATAAACAAATGCACTACAACCAAAAGTTATACAGTCCTTTTACGGTCCCACACTGTCTCTTTCGTTTCACTGACTTCCCTGACTTCACAAACTACTCAATTAAGTAGCAATATTCACATCACTGAACCTGAACAACTATTGTTTATCCCTTATGGATCACGAGAACTATTTTGGAGTTCAAGAGATGAGTACGACGAACAGTAGTTCACTTATTGTTAATCGTATTTATTTTTATCCTTCCAGTCCCTATTTGGTCACTTCACACTTGTTGGTTGGAGCATATCAGCAATACGGTCTGGCCATTCAGGGATGTTCAGCTTTAAAATTAAACGAGTGAATTCGGATGGCATTCAACACCAAATACCCACTTTCCAAGTTCATCGCCGATTATCCATCTTTGCCACTCAATGTCTGTAAAGCAACGTAGACATCGGTGGTAGAACACTGGAAGTCAGTATATGTATTCTAGTTTGAATGTTCATGTTTTACAGTTATAAAGCAACACCGTTTCCATAGCCGTCTTAGTTCCAGAGGAACGTCGCATTGTCACCTGGTATGTCCTGGAATAGCAAGGTTCACCCTAGCTTTACAGATTCTAAGTGTGGACGTGGTCAAGTCGGATGGCGAATAGAAACAAGTAATTTGCTATCTAAACTGATGATGATAATCTCCTTTGGGAAACTGATAATCAGAGGAAGAGAATCAATAAGACATGGCAGATGTGAATGTGAAACAACAGAAAACAACAAAAGATGAAGAATAGATCGTTCGTCCAAATTGATGAACAAAACACAGGGATGAAGACTGCAAGCATGATTAGAAAATAACACAGACAAGAGAGAAGGAGATGGAAAAGTGATAAAACGCGAGCATGGTTAGAACAAGCAGCCGGATATACGGTTTGGCGATTGCCACTAAGAACCACTACTGAGTCGCAAGCCTCCAGCTTTCGCTGAGTTGCAGAAACGGGTACACGACCAAATCACCTGGATAACAACAGGTGATTAGATTAACGGGCACGGAAGAGGGACGAGTGGAACAAAAACAGTAGGATGATAGATACTGCGAGCAGTACTGATGGTCAAGCGGCAGCAAAGGCAAAAGTGAGGTTAGAGAGGAAGGCAGGCAGGCGGGTGGGAGAAAGATAATGATGGTAACTGGAGTAAGGTTGAACGAGAACAACACAGCACGACCCACCCAATTCAACAAATCGCCTGAACCGCATGGCATTTGGTCCGAGTAGGGTCGGTTGGTCAACTAGGTGGAAGACATGTGAACAAGTGGACAAAACAGAGAACAGGAAGGATAAACACCAGCCAACAGACTACAACGGCACGCGTACATTCGAAACCAACCCAAAAATTCCATGTGTCAAAAGGTGCACAAATGAGCACAGCGACAAAGAAACAGCAACAACAATAACCGCAATGTTTAGAATCCAATGTGCCACAACCACATTCAACGTGAGACAAATATAAATGCAATGAGAATCACGAAGGTGCACGTTCGGATCAAGAGACTGGAGAGTCAAACGTGAGTTGAGGTCCGGATTGATAAGTTTACTCTTAACAGTAGTGTCTCCTCACCGATATGGTCCAAACTGGTTCGGCCTGATTTTATCCGGATCTATCAATCAGAGGAAAAGGAATCGTGAAACGTGTCTGTTCATCTTGCTTCGTCAAATGAGGATGTCGCGAACAGTTGGTCTGTAGTGGTGCCTCAACCGAAACTGGACATGATCAAGCAATCCGTAGCGCAACAGGTTGACAGGTGGGTAATCTGCACTGCCTCAACGAGCGTGTAAGCGAGTTCTCATTCAGGTCTGGATAGCGGCATGCAATTTGTTTCGCTGACACTTAGATCAGTAGGGAACGATAGGTAATTCCACTATCCATCGGTGGACCTCTCTCACTCTCACACCTTTACTGTGCCAGAATCCAGTTTACACACCAAAGCCAGGGTCACGTGGTCTTTTGAGTTATAACCAAATTCACACAGGTACCGATGAGAACAGTTGAACGTTTACCTCGATTATCAGTGTCCTGCCGTTCAACCCCGTCTAAACTAGACTATTTATGGCGCAAAAAACGCGCACACAAGAAGGGCGTGTGTGTGTGTGTGCGTGTGTGTAAAGGTGGCGAGTTTAGGATACACTGAACCCTACTGACCGGGAAGTGTGATGAAAACTCATTCATTATTCATAAGCTAGACCGCATATCAGAAGACAATCCAAAAGATGGACCAATAGGATATTTAGCATGGAAGGACAATCGTGTTGTCGCATCCCGTGTTCGTCCATAATTAGTGAACCGTTTGGATTGTTGCATGTGACCGTACATATGTAATTGGTATCGACCAACGGCAAACACTTTCAAAATACCCACAATCTGATTATGATTCTTTGTTTAAAACGCAGGGGAATAGCTCAAGTTGATAAATGTCCAAATTATCATTGCGATTAGTATGGATAGGTAGCTAAGTGATAGACAGTGGTGGCATTAACAAAACAACTAAACCCATTTAGGACGAAATTATCAAGTGCAACAAAAAACCAGAGGTGGGCAATCAAAACTCTAGAACATTCACTATTTCACACACACACACATTGTCTATGCGTTAGTTATTGTGCCAATCGCGGTGTGATTCAGTTCGACCGTAACACAACCTGGAACCGTTCACATAAGGGATCCCGAACAGCTTGTGTAGAGGAAAGATAGGCGTACAATTAGGAATAGACAGGTAACCTTAAAATTCACAGACGTAGTCCGGGTCTGGAACATTCATAAACATACTCAGGCACCGTTTTGAAAGTTGTTTATAAGAATGAAAGTCAACATACAAACCACATGTATCACATACTTGAGTGTAAGAAATGGAGTTATCATGAGTTCGCCATTCTCGTTAAGTGAAGGCATTTGATAAAGCATATACAAAATCTAACAGTATTTTTAGTTTGAAAATTCAAACAGAACCAGGAAAACAAACTACTAAAAGTATTTTAATTAGAAAAACTTCGTGGGACCAAACGTAACGTGTCGGCTAGATCTTTCCCCTAACCAACTGAACAACCGGATAAATAGCACTCACCGTCTTGTAAACACTTCTAAGTAGTGTAGTTGACATCAGCATGACGCAAATGTTACCAAGCTTTTCGATGTCAAAAGCTTTTGTGTTGACTGAAAGTTTGAGTGCATCAGTATCTGATTGTTTTCAATTCACCAACTTCTGTTCCTTTTGCTATCTGTTCTATTCACTCGTAGTTGATTAATTCCTCTTTTCTGTTCCGTAATTATGACAACCAACATAGAACAGCAGTGGTTTCTTGGTGGAAGAAACTGCAGCCACATCATCACAGACCACCACGTTCTAATGAAACACTCATCACCGAGGATTAGCCGGGATGTTGTTTATTTAGGTTGAACGTCACAGGCACACCTGATCACAGTATTCACGTTCAGATAGATTTTTCATCCACTCTCCCTCAAAAAAGCGTCACACTCAATTTTCGTACTTGCTGAAGGTCGCAAACAGTGCTTGTTCTTTGTTTTCAACAGCAGTTACCTTGCCAACGCTAAAGCCACGTCCACGACAAGAATGTGGCAGTTAGCGAATCGCTTCCTACAAGTCAGTGCATTCGCTTCTTTCTAGCTATGTGTAGACAGAATATTTGGGTGATTTCGTGGTTCGTCTCTGTGGTCAGAGTGTGCGGTGACATTGGAAAAGAAAGGCACGCAAGCTGTATAAATGTTTTTTTGTGTGGAACATCACAACGTCTTTTTTGATAACCTCTACTTCGCAAAGGATGGTAGACGCAGTATCTTATATTACAATCTTTTGTATTGATTTTATGAACAATTAATAGCGTGGGATTTCGTTGCAACCACGATAACCTCCGGCCAGATTGAGTTTAACAGAGATGCTATACATAGCACTAACTTGTGCCTTCTGATCTACCTAATCAGTGAACAAGACCAGACAGCACCACTCAGACGACACACACCGAACGTAAAAAGGGCACGGTTACGCATATTGTCTCACGGTGAATTAACGTGCGTTCAAACCTCCTTTGATATCCACTGCCAACATTTTTTGGTTTTTATCCGACAGGCAAAATCGTATAGACTGTCGAGTTAGGGATGCCGATTGAACAGTTGACCGATATTCAAAAAAACGGTGACAAGCACTGGTTACTAAGATGGTTTCACAACAATGAAGTGCTTTATTCAAATAAACAGCAGGTTTGAACATGGACAATGAATTTCATTCGTAATGTTCGTGTAGCGTACACGTTTGGTCCATGGGGACGAGGGAAGGTAGAGAACATGAGTTTTATCCGCGCTTTCTACCTAAAGTGCCGAATGTGGCACGTGTGTATAAAAGTTGACCAAAATGTTCAAGAGAAACACATACATACAGAAAGATACGCCGAGGCGAATGTAAAAGTGTACCGGAGAGTACGTACGCATACGTACCACAGTGGTCAAGAGATGAACTGGGAAATCCTGCTAGGCTAAAGTCCTTCGACACTCAAAGATGACAGAAAGAAAAAAATCCGTCGAGCTATCTCCTTTACCCAAAACAAAGTCAGCGACAATGAGTGTGACGAAAATGTATTCAATTCACCACTTGTCCAAATCCTGACATAATGGTTGATCCATCAAGAGATTAATTCAAACGTTGTGTTAAGATATCATATCAAGATTGGACGAAAACCCTCAACGTTACGCTTCCCGTTAACCGTCAAATTCTTTGTTCTGTGTTGCACCAATCAGCTTCAGGTTTGTGATTTTGAATGTGCCCCTGAAATCAGCAAACGATAAACTTCGACTTTTTTAAAAAAAAATTACTGACGTACATCGACACCTGCGGGCACCTAACTCAGGAATAACATCTGCTTACTGAACCCAGTCCGAGGTCTTTTCCTTATCAAGTACGCGCGAGGTTTCGATTCAAGTGCGATATCTGAAGTTATTGGAAGCCCCTGAATCCAAGCACTACACTAAGTTTGAATGCAGGGCAAAATGTAACCAAAAATCGTAGTAGAACAGAGGAAATTAAAAAAGGAGGGGGGGACCTAACTACTAAAAGTAGCTACGTCTGTATACCATCATTCAACACCTTGAAAACAACATAACCGAGTTATAAGTGAAAGCAAGGCGTCATCAGCAAGACAGATTTCACTGTCCCGCGTCATTAAATGCATTTCACACACAACTTGGACAAACAACGACAACACCCACACCACTGAATCCGACTAACCGTCACCTTGTCTAGCATTTTGGGCCACTGACTCTCAGTAACTGATCCCTTGGTGAACGATTTCATTTCTCTACGTCAGGTCATAATCTGTTCAACTCGTACCTCACGCCAGTCGGTAAAGAATGGCAAAAGATTACCTGGCATCCTTCGTATACAACTTAATCGATGTGAAGATCGAACAAAAGAACTCACCGACAATCACTACCAAATACCCGCCTCTCAACCTTCTAGTTCCTTACTCGTTGGTACCACTCGACGTCAGCGATCGGACGCAGACAACAGTGGTCAGGTACCTGGACACGGTTCACGTCTTAAAACAAGAGCGGTCAAGTTTCGCAACTGTAACGTGATACAACACTCACTGTCACCATATATACCTGACCACTAGGCCTCAGATAGACGTCTCTCTTTCGCCAGACGCACTCAAGATTGGCGCATACTGTCTTAGCCATAGAGATATGCTCTTCGATTTCATTCCTTACACTTCTGTCGCTGCTGATGCGGATTCACTAGCAAACAAATCTGCCAACAACTTCCAAAACCGTACTACCCAACGTCAAATCTACGTAATCAAAGCAATCATGCAAAGTTACGTGCACAATCAACATCAGTCAGTCTAACATAAACCACGAGGCCCTCGATGAAATTCTGTGAATACCACAGACAGATCTCCATTATTTCGTTCCCGAAAACATCAATGATGAAAATGATGGAAAAAGAACTGTCATGAACGAAGCCTGTCCTGGTACGAAAACTGTTTGATAGCTCACCGTAAACCCTAAAACGGGCTGATGTATGAGAATAAAGTGCCCACAACATGTTCACGCAGGTAGCCGAAACAATTCGTGCGGGACGAAACTCAGCTTGATCTTCCATAATGTTAACCCACCCCACTCCGAGCTATAGTGAGCCGACGAAGTAATGATGTAATGGGAGTCAAGCTAACCTACTATAGTTTACGCACAAAGCTACTTCATTCAGTATGAGAACTATAACCGAATGACCCCAGCAGCGAAGGACGTCATCCATCGTCCACACAAGTTGAGACAACTGAATCAGGGTCTCCAACAACGCCCTCTCATCTTCTTTCAAAAATGATTGCATGAGGTCATCTAGGTCAGCAGCTCGACTGACTTGCGGATCTCGATTTTGGCGAGTGGTTCAAAATCTACCGAACACGACACCACAATGCACGTTTGCGGTGGTAAAACGGATGAGACAGAATACGACGATTCACTAGAGGAAGTGGGGTCTACTGTACGTTGAGTGCTGTGAAGTCAGAGGTAACTAACAGAACTACCGGAGTGCCCGCAATACCGGCCAAGCAACCAAAGTATCGGTTAACCAAGTGAAACGTAACTTGCAAATAAACACACACACACACGTGCCCAGTATCCTGTCAGCAGAGGTGAACGCCCACGTAGAATTAGTGTGGTGCAGCAACTAACATACCGTTGCACTATAGGCCCACATGACAATCAACAAATGAAAAGGGCGAACATCGTCAACTGAGAAATACCAGTTGATGACGCAATATGTGTTTAGCAAGACAAGTGATTTCCGCGTCATATTTTCATCCTGAAACAAACATATGTTGCGATACTCAGGGGTGATCATAATCAAGCAGCAGCATTATGGTGCAGAGTGTACGAAGAAAATTGTTTGTGACGTTGATACTGTCTTGTTAGTAAATACAGTGCAATCATCATGTTTCCGCCCTGTTCTTTCGGGATGGTTCTCGTCTGAAACACTGTAGTAAACATTTGCAGACACTACGGATAAGTAGTTAGGGATATTTGTTGATACAGCTTGAACACCATTCGAACAACTATCGCATTTCTATAGAATTTCCCGTCAGCCACTTGGACAAAGAAGCAGTGTATTCGAATCTCGTTCCAGGATATACGCTAATGTGCAGTTTTAACAATAGCAAGATTTGAGTAATGTGCTTCTCTTGTGTTATGTAACAATGTAAAGTTGCTGCGAAATTTACGGAAACACAAATTACGTAATGCCAGTCTTTTGCGTCCGATGTTCAAATTTACAACTGCAAATAGTTGGTTTAGATATCTTCTCCCCTGAAATCCAGTATCAAAAGGGCCGGCATCTTATCAATGCAATTTCGGAGTTCAGTTTTGGTGGACGGTTGTAAATCTTTTGACCAGGGTACTAAAGTACACGTTTGCGATGGTAACATAGTAGAACCAGGAGGTGAATTAAACTGACCGTCAGTGTTCCGCCTGCCACTCGCTGAAAGCTTCACTGACAAACGGTCGTCTTCGACCAGTGGCATGGATAAGCTTGAAATGTCTACCAGCTTTTTTTTACATAAAGTCCGTTTCCACTTCCTCAACTTTCTCCACTGGCCAAACCTCACGATCAGCGATTTGGTCACGCTTCAGCTTTGTACGTATATTTTTCCTAAACTTGCTATGTGAACTATCGGAAGGAATGTTCCGTCTGGTTTCTAACAAGTCCAGAGATTTCTCCGGAAACGAAACCCCGTGCCGCACGCTACAGTACCTACTTCGTGGATGGCCTGTGAGATCTCGACCCAGCAGCTATTAGGATGTTTAAGGTGAGAATTGCTTAGCCTGCATTCTAAGCTGGTATGGTACTTATGCTTCACCGACGGCAAAACTAGTTTCTCAACAGCCAATCATTACTGTCGTTGAGGATGTTGTTCAGCTGAAGTAAGAACAAAAACGCAACGTATCAACGGATGATCCGAGTCAAAGTACGTGCTGTAATAAGAACGACGGTAGAGAATCGAATTACGCCATCTATAACTAACAGCTGCGTATGTGGTCTGTCAGAGAACAGATTTGATTCGGAGAGGGAGGGCGTCAGGAATAACAATAACGGACACGACACCAAAAATCAATGCTGGCTGGCAATAACTTATGATCAGCGCACAGTAGCTACAGCCACCAGCCCCTCTCCGAGCGGTATGATGCTACCCCAAACCTGCCACCTAAACCAGACTCAGCTCTACGAAGACGGCCGACCTCGGCATTCACATCTCTGGTCAGAACGATTATATCAGAACCAAGAATCGACTGGAAAAGAGCGACCGGATCCGAACGAAAGGTGTCCTTGACACCGATGTCACTATAGTTAGTTGGAACATAAGACACAATCAAAATATTTTTGAAATTTGTGCCTATAGAGCTGCTTTCAACAGAACTTGCCAACCGGACGGCACAAAGTCTACTGTTACCAGGAACCCAATTTATTAATGCGACTCCGGTAGTCGTGCTGAGGACTACACCTACTCCAGCTTGACCGGTAGCGGCAGCCGTGGAGTCATCCGAGGTGTATAACCAGTATCAGGTGGACAATGTGGGTTCTGCTAGTTCCACATGATGTCTGCTGTCCTGGATTCTAGTCTCCGAAATGCAGCAGACATCGACATTCAACGAGTCTAGCGTTCGTGCGAGTGTGGCCTGTTGATTTATCTGTTTTAGAGAGTGAATGTCGAAAGAACTTATATTCATTCGCGTCCTAGGTCTAAGCAAGAGACGAGGGAGGCCTGAGGCTGAGTGGTAAGAGATGGGACCCACCGACACAGTGCTACTGTGATTAGCTATATCTGTTGTGGGACAGGCAAAGCAATTACTAGAAATAAGGACTGATAAAGAACTGGACTAAATTTGATTAGACAGTGGGGAGTGTTAGTAGTAGCATGTTTTCGGCTATCCCCTCTGCTGTATGCTACAAAGGGCGACCCGGTTTATACCGTGAGACTGCCCATGCAGTGCAGAATTACTGGTGTTGTGTATGCTCATGTTCGTCTGTGAGCTAAGATATTGTCAGAGAAACCAAACTTAGAAACAAGAGAACGATTAAGGTTCTCAACCAAAGCCTGTACCGCAAGGCAGCGAGTGATTGGCATTTGTTATCGTGCAGCAGTATGATTATCCGTAGGCAGAAAGCACGTGGGGCTGATTTAATAGAGACAAGTGTCAAGCAATGATACAGTGAACCCAGGAACTCTCGGCTAACAGAATTATAGTACAATAACCGTTTTGAGGGGGAATGCGTAGCAAACAAGTTCTTTATCACCAGGATAAATACAACACATTTATACGGGGTTCGCCGGAGATAGTTCATCAATGGGGTAAGTGATGGTAATCATTAACGTCAAATTAATCGGACACATGAGGTCTAGTTATGTAACATTAATCAGGTGGGTAGATCTGTTACGTAGGCGTGCCGATTTCCTTACAAACGTTTACAACCCACGTAATTGATGTTACGCAACTAGACCTCATGAGTCTGGCTAACTTGACACTAATGATTGCCATCTCTTGTCCAACTGATGCATCGCTCCCAGTGAACCCATATAAACGTGTTGTAATTAGCCTGATGATGAAGCAGTGAAAACAAGCTTGTTCTCCACGCGTTTCTTCTCATGACCAGACTGGGCATATTCACGTTAATTAAACAAATCACCGTTCTGTCTGAGTTTAGGATGGAACGAAGAAAGGTAATTCGTGGAAGAATATCATATTTTACGGAAGATTGCTCAATTTATTTCTCCATGATCCGCTCTTTCGCAGTCTCTATCAAAATGGTTTTTCGTTCATATCACCAAGGCATCATCATCATCATAACAGCAATGAGCCTGACCAAAAGGTACTGTGGCTCGGGCCGCCGCTCACCTCAACAGTGACGTGGAATATCCTAGAAGAAGAAGTTACTAAGAAGATTGAGAATTAATAAAGAAGACTAGGCGGGAGAACTAGAAATGGTATGAATACAGGTGCGCCATTGACTGCGACACATCGCCATCTCGGATAGCGTCTCTAACCAGCGGTTTGGGTGATCACGAGGACCCCATCCAGGCAGGCGACATCTACCCATTCTGCTCAATGGAGCAGTCAAGGTCTTCAAATTTCGTGACCACGTTGTTGCTTGACCACCACGCGGTTTTATCCAATTGTTGGTGGTCTCAGTATATAATGCCCGGTACGGTAAACGCTCAGCTGGCATACGGAGAACATGACCCAACCATCTCAAGCTGTGCAACATAATTAGTTGACCAATTGATCGCGCATCCCGAGTGTTCCGGAATACGCGCCGACGAACGGCCACATTGCTCACGCAATCAGTCCACTTAATATGGGCCAATTGACGGAGACAACGATGGTCAAACACAGCAAGTTTGTTGATATATTCTTTGTGAACAGGCCACGTTTCCAAACCATAAAGCAAAATGGAGCACACACAGGCATTATATACCCGTACTTTCAGTGACAACCGCACGTCTTTTCGACGCCACAGATGATGCAGTTTGGCAAAGGCAACTCGTGCCTTCGCAATCCTCGCTGATATCTCATCAGCAATATTACAAGCTGACGAGATAGTGCTACCCAAGTATGTGAAACTATTCACAGTCTCAAGCGGATTACCTGCAATAAAGAAAGTAGGAGTGGAAATGCCCCAGTCTTGAAGCAACACTTTCCACTTTGAAGGTGTGAAGCGCATTCCACACAGACCAGCTCGGTCGCTCAACCTGTCCAGCATGGTCTGCATGTCTTCGGCAGAGGGGCTCAGTAAAACAATGTCGTCCACATACTCCAGATCGGTCAGTCTAGCGCCAGGAAGAAGCTCAACTCCAAGCCCACTGGATTCGCGAAGCGCATCCTCCAGAATGTCGTCCATGACAAAATTGAACAGGAAGGGGGAAATCGGACACCCCTGACGGACTCCACTAGAAGTGACGAACGCCCGAGACAGTTGTCCATAAACTCTCACCCTGCTTACAGAGTGAGCATACAGTGACCTCATGATACTCACCTATTTCTCTGGTACTCCCTTGCGAAGGAGACAGCTCCAGAGAACGTTACGAGCAACTGAATCGAAAGCAGCCTTTAGATGCAAAAAGATCACGACTGTCGGCTGTCTGTAACAGTGCCGATGTTCCAAGATCCGTCTCAAGGTAAAGATATGATCAGTGCACCCTCGACCGGATCGAAATCCTGCCTGCTCTTCACGTATCTGGCTTTCTCTGGGCTTAGTAAGCCGACGTAAAATAAGGCCAGTAAGTAACTTGGACGCAATAAGTCCAGATGTTCACAATCTAGAAAGGAATCGCCCAAACACACTGCGTGTTTATACTCTTAAAGAGCCATGCCAGAAGAAAATCACTAAAACCTTTTACTAAACGTTTGAGTTGTGTGATTCGAGGGAATGGGGGAACTACTGCCGAAAAAACCATACAATAGGCTTCTCATCCGAGCGTAGACCAGCTAACTCTTGGCTCACTAGAGCAATGTGCGCATGTAGCACGTGAATGGTTACTTTGATAATTTAATAGTTCACCCTGAAGGTGAAGTGGAAGCAAACTACGTTTGGGCCAATGTGTCTGCCAATCCGCATCACTTTGGGAAGAGTGAGCCAATTTTGGAACCCCGAAAATGTTTCTTACCTGACGGGTTGTTTCTTCAGTGGAGGTGATTAATGCAAAAAGTTCCACACCTTGCAAAACTGTCTTTCAGGGAGATCATTGCATCAGATGAGTGATACATGGCTACGATTTGTCATGAGGTGTCAATCTTAGCGGCTTATCTGTTCGCTTGTCTGAAGCCTTCTGTATTTCTGTCAAGACATAGCGAGTAGTAAATGGAATACGAGTCGACCGAACTATTCATTGATTCATTCTAGTAACTTCAATCAACCCTGTCTATTGAAATGTCCATGGAACATGCACGCACAGGACGATACACATATGCCTCAACTTATTTCGCCTGTTGCTCAAAACCACTTGGTCTATTAGATTTGTCGGCAAATTGTCATGAACGCACAGAACTGGAAATATGTTGCTATCCATTTCCAATCGTAGTCAATAATAGTATCACAGCACCAACGGGATGTCTTAAGATGGATCATGAATGTGGGTGATTTTAGGCATGACCTGAAACACTGCAAGCCGAAAATTGTACAAGACTTCTGTTGGTGCAAGTGACACACTGAGCTGTATAATGTCAGACTGTCCAACCTGAGTCACAAACACTCAGACCTGTGTTATCATGAGAGAGGATTGCAATTTGTAGGCTGCTGATGGGGGGAAATACAGTTAGTTGAGTATAAAGAGCACAATAACTAAAAGCGTAGATGACCGGTAGGACACAATGTACGCTACTGCAGAGCACGGAACCGCGTGTACATGCAAATTTCGGTTGTCAGACGAAAAGCGGACAGCGCATCTTGAAGGCTTAGCGTGAAAAAGCAAAATTAACGAGTATACAATAAAATAACAGTCTGAATGATGATAAGAATTGTTAATGAGAAACAAGCAGTTGAATAAGAGTCGGAAGACGGACGAAAACACGGACAACTCACGCGATTGGATTCGCTTGAAGACCCTGCGGGATAAGAATTCTTGGAAACGTTGCGAATAGAAATTGGGTGGAGCCACAGACACGGTTTCCTTAATGGAGATGAAAGGAAGCCGATGAAAGGATAAGCCAATATGGTTCACAGCTGGGACACTGTTAAACCACGAATAAATGAAAACGAACAATTACGGGTATAACGCAGCTCGTCTTTAGGTCATGGTGTCCACGAAGAAACTCATTCAAATAATTTAACCAGATAAAGTTCACAGTTCATACGGTCACATACGAACCCTTACTGTGAACGTAGGTCAGCGGAACAAATATTAAGTTTTCGTTCACAAGAATCGTAGAAGCAAAGTAATTCATTTCATGGATGTTGGCAACAAGACACAGAGAGAAAGATCGCTAGTCTGTGACCATAGACACCGGACTTCAAACGTGAAAGCATAGTTAGTCAACAACGCACGCCTGACACATGTAATCTGATTCAACATTTGAACAGAAACAACCGGTTCAGAGTAAAACTGATGAAGGAAAGCGCAGAATGTAAAAAGACACTCATTGGAAGCATACACAATAAATAACGACAGAGGGAGGTACACAACCAACATTTGCCCACACTGTAGACCAAACCAGTGAAAGATATTTTCAACCTATGTTGTCAAGTCATCAGTCAGTCATAACTGTGCCTCTTCCGTCCCCGATTACAAGATTGAACGTTAATAAGGAAGGCAGATAGCCGCATGATAGGAAGCCAGTGAAACAGGTTGAATTAAACAAGTTGAAAAACCAACGTAAAGTGGCAGAGTGTTTGATTTGTTAGACGACTGGCTGGCATGACCACGCGTATTCAAAAAATGAAGAAAGAAATCGTTATCAAATATACGCATTCTAACCTCATCGCTGCTTATCCGTTAGTGCTACTCGATACGACTGATAGAACGCAGAAATTGATCGTCAAATGGTTGGAGACGGTTCCCAACTTCTACTCGAAGGGGTCAAATTTTGCTGTCGTAAGCTTGTAACATTCTCACAGTTATTATAATCAAAACAACCCTTAAGCTTAAGGTACGCCACTGTCTCCGTTTTTAGATTAGGGAATGAGACTCCAGACTTGGATAGATGAGCTTGCCTGATGCTTTCGCTGTTGATTACGTTTCCGGAACACACAAACTGGTCAACAATCTCCACAACTTCATTATGCGACATTACATATGCGTAATCACAGCAGTCTTGCAGAAGCATTTTACACTTCAGGACAGCAAAGTGTAGCGGGTGATGAACTGTCTTACGTTGTCTGTGCACCTTATAAATGGTCAAATATAACAGTTTGTCATCAGCATAGGCAAACCCACTAAGTATTCTGCGAGGTAAGAGGTCCATGCTGACATTTTGTGGGTAGAGTAGAAAATTCCCCATTATTTCGTCTATTATATTATTAATCGAAAACAATGGGAATGGACGACCATGACATATACAACTCTCGATGTTGAAGCACTCACCTAACAAACTGTTGACTCTAATGTGAGTAGGAAACTAAAGCGCAGACAGTATGTCACATATGTTCTAAATAACCCTGCACTCAAACGGCTCCAACAACGTAAACCTATCTCCTGAGTCAGACTCAACCCCATGATCAAGAAGAAAGCAATTATTCGCCAACAGAACGTGTGATGCTGATCCAGGAGTTGGCGCAGAGTGATCGAGAAGGGAGCCCTGCTGGCTTTTTCTAAATGTCTACCTCCCGAGCTGCAATGAGTGAGCGAAGTATGATGCCTACTCGTTGGTGCCACCCCATACGAGCGATTGAACGCAAACATCGGTAGTCGAGCACCTGAAGATGGCTCACATCCTCTACCCTGAGCGGCCAGGTTTCGCTGCCGTAAAGTAATACATCCCTCACTGTTGTCTGATATACGCGACACTCAAGCTTCAGCGAAATACCTCTCTGTCTCCGTAAGTGTCTCAGATTAGCGAACACCACCCTAGCCTTAGAAATAGGCGTCTCTATTTCATTCCCTACATCTCCGCCGCCGTTGCTGATGCAGCTTCCCAGATATACAAACCGGTCAACAACCTCCATGACTTCACCTAACATTAAATCTACGTGATAAGAGCAATCTTGCAGAAGCGGTTTACATTTTGAAGCTGCAAAACGCATTCCGAAGTACTTAGCAGAACGCAGAATAGCGTTGTTTGTGCCGCCTGAAAGTTGTGAAACAGCAACACCTTGTCATCCGAATAATCAAGATCAGTCAGTCTTCCACCAGGTAGGAGGTGGGTGATTCTATACCTACCGGCCAGACCATTACATTAAAAGCTTTTGACGGCGAAATGATGGAAATAATAGACAGAAGTATTATGCCCACGAGTCTAGTCTTCTGGACTCGCTGTGAACGAGTGAGACATCTGTCTCATCGCTAGATTAGATAATGAATAGACGCCGTGGGTCCATAAGTCAAGAGAATCTGCCATTGTTCTCTAAAACAAAAGCAATTCTTACTTCATTAAGTCCGCAAGTTAGCTGAACACTATTAGTTCGAACAGTACACACACTAGTATGTCTCACAATGCCTGTGCAGCAACATGCTGTTATGAACGCTGGCGATAACGGCGCCCAAGAATTTAATGGAGAATCAAAAGCGGGTGGATAATACTGTTGTCTCGAGATAAAAGGACGTCAAAACTGACTCATGAACCTCATCAAAAGGAACCCAAAGGGGCAAAGCCTCTTTGGCCCTAAGTGACATTCTGAACAGTGATAGTTTGCGTGTCCTACATTTGAGACTTAGGTGATATACAAAAACGATGATAAATTTAAGACCGTCACCAATAACTTATATGGCTGCCACGTCTCATTACCAATTGTTCAAAAGTGCACGCTTGAACGAAAAGAGTCAGCCAGTGAGTGAGTAAGAATAAGCGGACATAGTTACAGCCGGCACAGTATCTAATGACCAGCATGGTAACGACTAAAGAGCACATGGATGAAGATCAGACGGATGTTCGTGCTGAACAAAAAACAACCAGGGTCAAATACTGAGGACATCCCGGTCAATAATTATATCACAGCTGAAGTCCGTAATGAGTGTTGAAAATAAAAACCAACAAAGCTGCTAGACAAATTAAGTTATCTTACAGTTGATACCAAGCATTATACAAATGCACCACCTCCTAGCATGACTGACTTACTTACGTAACCTTAACGCTGAGAAACATTGCAACGTTCTGGAGGACTGCGCGGATAACCGTCATTCATAAAAAGGTTGTTCCGAACTATGCCCAGTAGCATGCAATTCGGGAACGTAAGAAGGTGTTCAATGAATTCACGTCTGTGAAAATGGATGCCCAATTGCCTAGCAGTACATAGTTGTAATCATACTTCTAAAAGTTCAAGATAGGCAATGAATACTGTTGCTAGTTTTATCTGTTGCATTCTAACACCACAAGAGAAAGATATAGTCATCTGTTTGTGCTTCTTAGGTTATCGTAATGTTTTCCCCCACGCAAAATGAACAACAATTTGTTAATTGTTACAAAACTACGATATTCAACCGGGTATTACAAACCCCCAAGAGATGAATGGTTCACTAACAGAATTTCAACAACGTTGTCAACTCACTGGACAGACAACTCTGGTGTCACTTTTTCTGTTCTCAGTAAACAAAAGTGATACACCACCATTAAAAAGGATCGTGATTTTCAAGTATACAGATGAGGTTAGTTCCGAAAACGTCTGTCTGACAGTTCCAACTCAACTCCGTTGAAACATGAACTGTCCACCTAGGATGGCTGGCCAAATGAAGGCGATCTAACAACAGATGCCATAAAATGTAGTCATTTTGCTTTCTCCTGTTAACTGTAATTCCCACGAACAAATCGTGAAGTAGCATGCAGAGTTACGTACTTTTGGGATGTCTGTACTCATCATTTAAAATTTGGGAGTGACAATCTGAACCAATCCCACCAAAGCATTAGTTTTCTCTCCGGAAATCACTTTACAACCCTCAAAATCTCAACGCAAAGTTTAGTAACGCCTGGAGACCACCCAACTCGTTACACTGCTCACCCGTTATTCTTCTCAGTTTTCTAGAGAAAGGTGTCACATTCTTAGCCAGATCCAGAGGACCTCTGGTCTGATGCAACGGAACTACACGCGTATATTGTAGGTTGTTAGTGAACGGCATTTGAAAGTATGCAATAAGTTTATTGACAAAATCCCTCAGGATAACAGTCACCTCCTATTTCCGAGCCCATTTCAAACAGTATTTAAATTCGTGGCAACGTCCACACATACACCCTTTTGTACGCCAGTGCCCAAGAGTACAGCTATTCAGTAATCCCTCACCTGGTCATAATTTTGATACGGGAAAGCATTCCTATGAAGCACTTTGAAAGACCGAACGCATAACAATAAAATTCCCTTTGATGCTGTGATTGTACAACGTTAAGTTCACAACCTTGTGATTCCATTCTTAACTCAATGAATGCTACTCATACTTTTAACCGGTGCGGAACATGTGATATTATTGACAGCTAAGGTTTCAAATTTCAGGGTGTACAAAACAAATTCTTGAACTGACTATAGTATGTGTTCAGTGGTAACCAGGAGCTATTAGATAGCCATGTCATGAGAGAAAATAGTATGATCAACTCTACCAGATGCAGCGGGAACATACTAACATGCCACTGACTGAGCGTGAACAATACTCAAATGTGGACGAAATATGGTAATTTAAGGGAAAAACAAGGAGTATGACTGTCGTGACAGATTCTGCAACAGAAGGAATTATACAATGCGACCACTTTCTTTCATTTGTTTCCTTCATTCAGCTCGAGAAAGTGACAGAGTAATAGGTATAAATACGAGAAAAATCGAGATGAGGTTGCAAAATGAGGTAGTTGGAACTAATGCACAAAAGAACGGAAACCTCACCCCGTCGATAGCTAGGGCAAAAAGTCCGTGTTCCAGCTTTTTAGCGAGTCGATAACTCTGTAATATGTCAATAATTCCCATATATAAGAGTAATCGATCACCAGTGCTACTTCGAGCCGGGATACCGCCAGATCTGTAAAATGTTGGAAAAACCAAAGAATGAATGAATGGATAAAGTGACATGTTCAACGAATAGTACAACAGGTAACGTAACACACGAGATTGGAGTAAGTCGCAAATAAATGAACCGATACAGTTGCTTAATGCTCGGTGTCATGCTCATTGGCAACGGCGCCAATAAGTCGTTTACACAATGAAAGGACAGTTACATGTAAACACAAACAATCCGTTTACCTAGGTTCAAGTAGCGTCACGTGTAACCCAGAACATTGCAAATGAGGAACAAATACAAGATGTGTAACGATAGAAGAAAACTGTTATTTCGTCGCAACGGTAGAAAGTAAAACGGTTAATGTAAGCAAAATCGAACATAGATTAAAGCAAACCGTGTAGTCAGACTTTGACTAACGTTAGCTTGTTAGAAAATAGTTTGCAGTAAAATCAGTATATTTCAAACCGATATTACGAACGGATTAGTACAAACATAGATAACATAACTCGTGACGACAATGAGGACGTGTATAACAATGCAAGCCTGTTAACTGTAGTGCAGTGAGACGTAAATTCCACTATCGTCATCATCATCTAGAGCATTATACCAGTAATTAAAACCCATGCCTTAAACCTACAGAAACATGGCAAGAGCAACAGCTCCTAGTGTAGAAGTAACACTGGGGAACAGATGAAACTTTACCACTCGAAAAACTCATAAATCCAATCATCCAATATTCAGAAGTCTACAAAACGCCTTGTAAACCTCCGAGTTATAAGTGCAAAAGAACACTTGTCACGTCCACCGGGATCAACATTCGCAGTCTGTGTGGAACGCTATACACCCAACCCGAGGAACAAACACAACATACAACAGCTAACCAACTAGCACCTGTCTTAATTCCGTTAATCGAACACCATGTCAAATGACTGCAACTGTGATACGATGTTCAGTGCAATATTCTAACGTTACCTGCATAGTTCGAAAACATTTGACTACACAGCCATGATCCATTAACCTTTCGCCATTTAGGATATGTACATTGGAACTTTGTGAGCGCTATAAATTGTACACCACTATTCTATCTAACACAAAACTGAACAAAAAGGGTGGGGGCATACAACCATTGATGAATGTCGTCCATGATGCTTATTGGTGTTCGTCAGACAATTTCCCAGACTTTAAACTGAACTGAAATATGGAGTAGAGCGTCAATAGAACGTTCAGACACTTTCGGCACGTTTCTGTGTTTATCCAGAAAGTGATGCAAAACAACGTGAAAGGTGCGATTCAATATGTTTACCCTTTCCAACTTCTTATAGAATTCGTAAGAAGTCAACTTTGCAGACAGCAGTTTTCCGTCATTTTCATCAGTCTTTTAGAATCATATGAAATACACGCGACTTATAGATTGATCAACAAAACAAGCAATTTAGGTTGGGAGAACCACAAGATGGCTATCAAGCAAGGTTCGCAAACACCCTTCGAAATGGCCTTGTGATGGTGCGGTTAAGATCAATTCAAGCCTAATCGGGTTTCACAGAATCGACACTGCCATCGAATGAAACCGGACGAAGCGTTTCGGATCACTTGTGAGGTACGCCGAAACCATTTCAGATCGGAGAGAATGTGACTGTTACCAACGCCTAAGTTCATCACTACCAAACTCTATGGAATAGAAATGTATGCAAACTCTTCACATTCCTTGGCCACTCATGCCAAAACTATTCGAAACGCGGCCGAGCATAAATCACTTGACGACATCAGCCACTGCTAGTCTATTTACCGCCCCTCCAATGCCAACACCTCCTGCCATTACGCAGCAAAATATTGTTTAATAAAGCACGATTTTTATTGTCCAACTCGCACGTGCCAACGCCACGCGCACGATCGTGTTTACGAACCGGAATTCCAGTTCACAATATGGTTTCCATTCACACTTCGTGTGCACTTCTGCCTGGTTTATCTGTGTCTGACACCTTCTGTCGTGGGTTTTCTTGCCTGTCATTCTTTATCTGTTGGTTCGATTCCGTTGAGCGATGACCTGTCCGATCACCCGGGCTTTCCGCAATCCACTCGCTATGGGATTTGGACATATCTTACTACCGCGTTGAGATATTCCACCGATTGTTGGAATAATCGTACCTCCGAGTTGGTCACCCATCACAATCAGACTAGCATATACTCTGTTTGGCGAGAAATGTGCCGATCTACGTGGCTTGTTCTTATTGATTCGTATGTCAGTAGGTTGAGTACAACGCACCTTTGGGGTCAGGAAAAACGACCGCTAGTCGACAACATGCCTGACGCAGCTGCAAAATGTGATGAAACATAGAGTTTACAGAAGACAAAAAGTGACCAACAACATTTGTCAAACATTCTTCGCTGGGTCGCGGAAACTGTAAAGATTATCAAAAATTATCGTCAGTTAGTAAAAGTGTACGAGAGACAAATACAGTGAAAGGAGCGACTTTATTGAGCAAATGCGTAGGATGACTGCCCAATCAAGAATCGATAAACGCGAAATTATACGCGTTCTGCTCATGTAACCGAACTAGAGCATGTGGTGGTGATCCCATCGTGGTCATGAGAGTCGTAATCAATGTACGAGCTTCGATTGACAAAGCAAACCAGGATTACACATCTGAATCGCGACTGATTCGTTTGCGGACTGCATCAGTTGATTGACCAGTCTGGAATGTGATGGGACAAAGTGAAAGTCACTCATTTGTCGATCTGGTGATTGAAGTCCATCGGGTATCAATTTTATATGTACATTCGAGTCTTGGACAAAAGTCTACATGTTCTCCTCCAGTGTTTATCCTTTGGAATTCAATAGGATGAGTTGTAGCGCTCAGCCTAAACAAACAGTATATGCATATTTCATATCGTCGAACTATACAAATGGCCAAATATTGCTTATCATTCACTAGCAAGCTCAGGAGTTGTTACTGAATCACTGCACTTTTGTGCATACGCACTCGTTTTTCGGTATCGATCTCCTGAATTCTCGGTTGACCGACTACTACACGAGCTCTCCACATCTATCACCTTCCAGCCTGACAGGATATCATATCTCGAGAACATTAAATAAATGAAAAGATTGGTAAGAACGAGTCTTGTGTAACGCGGGAATTTTCGTGTCTGAGGACTATTACGAAAGGTTGTATCGGGTGATTTCATCCTGAAAAAAAAGGATCATTCTCGAGAGACAACACTGTAAATATTCTTGCAGCAGGCCCTTGTAAGAACTAGGAAGATAGACAGCGTGATCCAGAAACACTAATTCACTCCTCTGAATTGATCAGATAACGGTTCACATATACATCGAATCCACAACACCTTGCATTGTAGGGATATCCGGAAAACCGTTGAACTGATCACCCATGAATTTCTGTGAGCATACTCAACCACCTAAATCATGATCCACCAGTCCGTCTTCCAATAGACCACCAAAATCTGTTTACTGACGGTCAGCATGCCAACTTTAGTGGAAATGTACTGAAAGGAGTGGAATGATGATTTGATGAATAAGTGATCTTTGGCAAAGATCACGTTATCGATCGATACCGAGAAGTATGTACTAGTTAATGCGCATGCACCAACTTGGGACAAGTGGATGAGTAAAAGTATTACGCATTGTGAGCAAGATCCGTGTTTTTCATGCACGCTAACCGGCGGGAATTGACCCCGTCTAGCATTCAACAGAGTATAACGGACGCCACAACCATAGTTAGTACTGTACATCGCGTTAAGTTCCACTGCATTCTTAGGTGTAAGAACTAGCATCGATTGGCCCAAACTATGAGATAAGTTTTCCAACCATTTACTTCAGCTGAAACAATTAGGCCAAACCCTGATAAATGTACCATCTTTGACAAGCACCAACAAGAGGCCAGTGACTTGGTTACATATCAACCGAAATGCCGCTGCGCACACCAATCTGCATATGCCAATGTAGACGAATCAGGAGGTCAGAAAAATTGTCTCCGAGGGTGTCCTCATCATCATCATGGCAGTCATGAGCCTGATCTGTGGCTCGGGCCGCCGCACAACAGTGACATGGAATATCCTCGAAGAAAACGTTATTAAGAAGTTTAAAAATTAATAAAAGAAGACTAAGCGGATGAACTAGAAATGGTATGGATACAGGTACGCCACTAACTGCAACACACCGCCATCAGAGATAGCGTCGTTAACCAGTGGTTTGAGTGATCACGAGGACCCCATCTAGGCAGGCGACACCTACCCACTCTGCTCAGTGGAGCAGTCAAGGTCTTCATATTTCGTGACCACGTTGTTGTTTGACCACCATGTGATTTTACCCCAGTGTTGGTGGTCTCAGCATATGATGCCCGATACGGCAAACGATCAGAGGACATAAGCAGTACGTGACCTAACCATCGTCAGCTGTGCAACGTGATTAGTTGACCAATTGATCGCGCATCCCGAGCGTTCTGGAATACGCGCCGGCGAACTTCCACATTGCTCACGCGATCAGCCCAATTAATACGGGCCAATTGGCGGAGACAACGGTGGTCAAACACAACAAACCTGTTAATATCTTCTTTGTGAACAGGTCAGGTTTCCGAACCACAGAGCAAAATAGAACGCACACAGGCATTATACACCCTTCCTTTCAGCGACAACCGAATGTCTTTTCGACGCTATAGATGACGCATGTTGGCCTTTTCTATCCTCGCTGATATCTCATCATCAATATTACAAGCTGACAAGATAGTGCTACCCAAGTATGTGAAACTGTCCACAGTCTCAAGCGGATTACCTGCAATGAAGAAAGTAGGAGTTGAACTGCCCCAGTCTTGAAGCAGTACTTTGCACTTTGAAGGTGTGAAGCGCATTCCATACAAACCAGCTCGGTCGCTCACCTTGTTCAGCATGGTCCGCATGACTTCGACAAAGAGGCTAGGTAAGACAATGTCGTCCGTGAACTGCAGATCGGTCAATCTAGCGCCAGGTAGAAGTTCAACACGAAGCCCACTGAACGTTGTATTCAAATGTCCGGCCTCTTCGACTTTCCTTGGAAAAGTGTGTCATGTCCTACTTGGTAGTTCTACTGCATGGCAAACACCGGAAACAAGGGTACAAATAAGAATAATGTATGCCATTACATTTCGTTAGTAAATTACCTGTAGGACATTTTTTGGGAGGACAAGTCTCCTCGAACGATCTTATCGCAGTCGTTCCCGTGAATCTGTCTAACTAGACGCCCGTTATTGTTACTCTGATAACCCGCGTCCAAAAGTACTGATTTCTCCACCCCGCCTCCCTCAGTCATTGAATCTCACTAATCTGTGTACACACCCATTGTTATTTGTCAATCTCACCCTCCCTACCCCTCTGAATCCGGCCTTCCTGTGGGCCGCCGTGAAAATGTCGCCAACCGAACAGTCGGCCCGAAAACTGGCTATTTAGAAACATCAGACCGATCCGATCGCATTTCGTCGGTCGTGTGTGTTTGCAATTGCCGCGCCTTTGGACACTTCATCATCATCATCACCATAGACAGCAATACATCAGTGGTTCACACTGATGCTTAACTGCCACACAACCATGAAGAATAAAAAGCAAACCGTGTACAAGAAGAGAGAAGAAAAGAAAGGGAAAGGGGAGCAGACCTAGTCACTAAAAATAGCTACGTCTACATTCAAACATACAACAGCAAGGCGCCTACACCTTGCAAACGAACAACCGAGCTGTAAGTGAACACTTGACGGCCTATTGCGGCCAACCATTGTACCTTATCCCGCGAACGCAAACGAACTGAGGTTTGTTTCTTGTAATTAATCATATTGTTTGTATCAATGGTATTACGTTTCCAGTGACTTGATTTGGTTCTGATATTTAGCGTCGTTGGTTATACGTGCGTCCCTCAGCGTTCGTCGGAAGAACGTGCATTAACTTTCCCAGCTAATCCAGCTCTACGGAAAGAGAACACGCTAAACCACTAGGAATATGCTTTGGACTTCTTACATCTTTATCGAGTTTTTTTTTAAACGAGGAGTTTGATGCACCTGTGTACCCCATATAGAGACCACAGTCCGGGACGGGGAATGATCACTTCAAAGACACAGTTACTACGAGAAGGTTTCATAGGAAACTACAGAACACATAGACAACACCATTCTACAAAGACAGAAGGGGACATAAGCTCTATCTGTAATCTTCGTATACACCCTTATAACCATATTAACGTGAACTTGGCTCGGTACCCAACTAAAAATAGGCTTTGGAGAGTTTGAGAAAACTTTTGCAAAATAGTACACGTGCAACAGATTTCTACCTCAGTCAATTCTTGCATTTTGTATGTTCTCGTCAGTGGTTATACATCATAAAAGTGTCTCCTGATATTAACATTCTTCGAAAGAGTGTAGCTTTTCCATCAACAAAAGCACTAACATATTCTCGCTAAGTTATTAAATCATGTGTTGCTTTCATTACTTACAAACGTGGACTGTAGATTACAGTGTTAGGTTTTATTGGAATGTAACAACTAGTCCTGTCTCTCTAACTTATGACGAAGATTACAGAAACAGGATGGTTGAACAAGTATTCGGAAGAGAGAAGGAGAGACTGAAACAAACTAGAAGCAATCATAAATGAATCAGTTCAATGACAATCGATACAGTCATAACTGCAGGAGTCAATAATGTTAATGACGGAGAACTGTTACTGAACAACGCACTAATCACGAGTATCGCTACAGGTGCGCTCTTATTAGAAAGATGCAATTGGGTGCTTACGGAATGAGACCGAGCTCTTCTTTTTCTAACTCGACAGGTTTGGAGCTGGCTTCAATCGACTCCATCGCAGTGCAATACGCAGCCAGTCTTTTACCAGAACGTGCTCTTGAGGTACCGCGTTGGAAGTTTGACGACGGCGAAGAGGCTTGTGCCTGATTGACAGAGTCGGTGAGTGAGCCGATTGGGATAATTCGTTCACCATCCGCTCCTGGAGGAACGCGGTATTGGTGACTTCGGGACGAAGCAGCTGTAGTCATGGAGGAGTTGGAGGTGAAGGAGCTGCGAATAGGTTCCACAATATCCCGCTGAGAACTTGCAACCTCAGGGTGAAATCCGTTGTGATTCGCATTTATTGCTGAAGGTTCAAACTCATCTCCGCCCGAAGCAGCAACAGCTGGAAGAGAAAGCATGCAAAGGATGGATTTTCTGTGACTTACATGGGAAAGGAAAAACACACTACTGTTGCGCCAAGCAACACTGGCTGATGTAGAAATCCATACATAGAAGATATGTACAAATGATATTGTGTATAGCCATCAGATCAACGCGTAATGTCAAATAAACTCACCTGCCAAACCAGATGTTTGAGCGGCGGCTTTCTGTAAAAACAACGTAAAAAACGGTCATCAACACATGTGACGTAACAGTGAATGAAAAGATTTTTTTGCATAACAATTTTGACAAATTTTGAGATGAGCAAAAAACGGCGATTTCTGTGAAACGGTTTTTTCCCAGTTAGAAATTTGAATAACGAAATCAGATGACCGGTTGTGCTAGATGGTAACGCCATTTCGTATGTTCTCACCAGCTGCTGCACGTAACAGCGGTGAAAGTCACAAATAAGTAAACGAATTAAACTTATAAATCAAGTCAATCCATACACTAGTCCGTCATTCGTCAAAATCAGGGCAGACGAAGGTTCAAGGTCCAGAAAAGTTTGCACAAAGAGGACTGGCTTGGAAATCAGGATTACGTGATTGTAGGAAGTGAGGTAATTCTAAATCGAAAAACACGATTTTACAATCAAAGTTCTACTATCTAAGGCCATCACGGAGATTCAAATAAGTAAATGGGAGCACACATGACTTATAGGTTATTTAGTTCCGCGAACACAGTAGTAATATGCGGCGATTTTTTCGGTAAGTTTACAAAACGCCTGGTGGCTGAACGTACTGCTCAGCCAGAGTCAGCATTATAGATGTTTTCGTTCATCACTTTTATCTGGAGTTCGGAATCATTTAGAGGGGGATGATTTAATTCACGTTATTCTATCAAGGTTGATCGTACCAATTATTCCGGTTCATGTTTAGTACGATTATGACAGTGATAAACGGTCAAATGTGGCGTGCATGGATCATCAGGGTGAAAATATTTAAATGAACAAAACACATGATCGAATGAAGCAGTGACAACAATCACAACTATAATAGGTTGTTACGACAGGGAGAACAAATCTCAGCTTGTAAGTTGCTGTCTGTGTCTCTGGAAGGTTCACAGATGTGAATAAAAAGAAACTTTAGTGAACGCGCTGGCAGCAAACATCCACAAAGAACACTGAAAAAACATCTCATCAAATATGCGCATCTAATGACCTGTGAAGCCGGGCTAGATGACAGTTAGGGAACTTGGAGTACAGGTTGACTTTCACGTATGTGCCGACCCAGTGATGTTTCTGAATCGATTCAGACGTGACCAGTCATCAAAGGAAACAGTGCACATGTTGCAGTCAATTAAATCGGTCAAGCAAAACGCCCAACAAGTGACACTGTCGCGAACTATCGTCATGAAAAATGTTGTAGAGTGAAGGATAATCAGACGAATGTGAACGTTCGTTTGACAGCCGATGCAAACTGAGCATCTACAGACTACCCGTCTAGGTTTTGACACCCGAACGGGAAAACAGAAGGTGCATACAAGAGACAGTGTCCCAAGGTAGACATTCAGACAGTAGTGGAGAGCAAAATCCTAAACATATTTGCAAACGCACACCGAAGGAATTTGTCCTGTGTGCTACACGACTATTGTCATGTTGCATACTAGGCTAAATACAAGCTTCGCATGGTTGGTGAAATCCGTACCAGTGTCGGAACACAAAAAAGATCCGGTGTACATATACTGTCACAAATCGGTTGCACTGCACCAATTGTGATTCTTCTCACATATTCCGCAACTAGAATGAAACAAGACAAGAAAGTGTGTGAAATTCCACCGATTGGTCACTAGTATATAGTATAGGGCCCTAGAACATAATGACCGCGGACTGAATTATAAGACTTATACTGTAGAATAATCGAAAGTTACCGAAGTGCCAACTGATGTGATGGAAACGGATCGAGTTTGAGCAATTCAATATCCAAGTGAGCTATAATAAACAATAATTCATTTGTTTACAGAAAAAAATCACGGACAAATGCATTACTGCTGTCGAAAAATGACAAAGTGAATTAGTTGGATGCACAGCGTGCGAACTCCCAACTAGTCCATATTGGTCACACCGATGCTTTTGTGTAGTGACCACTTTGGAACGCGGATCTCAAATTTCACACTATCAAAAATGTGCGCGGTTATCACACACACACACACACACACACACACACACACACGGTTGATGGTATCCGAAACGGATTAGCCTGTCAGTGACCGAAACCAAAGGACGGCTGCGCTTTAAACCCCAGATGGCTTGCAATGCACCACTTGCGGTTCCACTCACACACTACGTATCTAATGTAAGCCGGAAGGAAGAAGAGCAGTAGGTGTGTGAGTAAGGCACACACATACCTGCCAACATGAGTTAGACGGACGATAATAAATACGATAAATGTCATAAAGAACCACCATTCGCTCTTATCGAATGTGCTCGCCTCACTGGACTTACATGTCTGTCAACAGATCTCCCATTTACACAAATATGTACACGTTTTCAAGCTCCTGTTACCATACGTGGACAAACAATACAGCAGGTCACTTTGACTATAACTGTAAACAACACACGTATCACCAGTTTTCAGCGTTTACAACTGAAACAACGACCATCGACGGTAACCAAAGGATCAACATAAACCAAAGCAGTTACAGTTCGAAGAGAAGGATGTCCAGGACATACATTATAAAAACTGCCATGACTAGATCAAGCGATGTCAAAGTGATCACGTCTTGCAAACAAAAAATAAGTCCCAAGAGAGAATAGAGGAGTATTCACACGGTTTCCAGGGTCTCCCACAAAAATGAATGTCCTCAACGTACGGATAGATTAGTCGGACGATTAATTAAGTGAATATGATCACAGACATGGACTAACATTCATCGCTAGTGTAACGAGCCACACAACTCGCAAAAGTAATCACTGGAATAAACTGAAGATCGTTCACTGTTGATTGCAGCCTTCGAGTTGTCATTGAAATTTCACGCAAGCACTTGAGAAAAGAGCAATGGACGCAAATTTTGCATTCTTGTAGCATGCCATTAGCATATTTCCTTGCTACAGCCAAACAGTGAATTTCATTAGAGCTTGCAAGAGGCAATCGCTTTCACCACTAAGTCAGCGACCACACAATAGATACAACTGAATAGTCACTTGCAACCACCCAGACAACTCGCCTGTAGGTAGGCGTTTCGAACAACTGAGTGTCATTCAGTATACGTCACCCAAAAATCCATACCACCAACTAGTAATCAAAATGTCGATCAACAGGTTTAACAATGCCTGTAATTCCAATTTTAAGATAACTTAAAATAGTGGCACCAACGAAAAAAGTTAACGAGTAAATTATCCCCGACGTCATCATTTTCAGCCGTGAACGTTACCCACGGATAACACTGCTCGAGCTGCATTACATCACACCTCTATCTTCCCGTCCACCGGTAAACAACGTTACAAACTAGTGAGAACATACTACATGGACAGGTTAAGCGATCGACAGTCCAGAACAGTCTGTCTGTAACAATAAAAAAGCAAACAAGGATAGTGTCAATCAAATCATGGAAAAACACGTTACACCTCGATGGTGCAAAGTACATATCATGCAGACTGGCTATATCATTAAGACTGATTCAGCATGATCTTTAAAAGATCGTAGTAGAGCAGTATCACACCATACACCCAATATCAGTCGGATATCAATACTGGGATCCGTAAAGAGTATTGATCGTGTGCAAAAAGATAAGCTTCACTCTAGCTAGTATGCGAATAGGTTGCAGTTACACAATACCTGATAAACTCGTCATCGCAGACAAAGTGGTATTGAGTACGCCATGCAACGAATTTCGACACAGTCAAGCAGCCCAAACTGTTGTGAAACGGCTGGCTTCCTCAAAATGGTTTGATTTCAGAGATTTATTCGAAGCATATTTCATAATTTCGAGTTTTATCTTTTCGCACCACAGCGTATAGAAACCAATTTTGACGGATGTTTCACTTTTGTCTCTTGAGTGGCCTATGTTAGTTTTAATCCACTAATTTGATTTGGATTCTCCAACGTCAAAAGAGTCTACATATACGCTGACGTTGGTGTGTTATGTTACCCGTAGTTTACGAGTAAACGTTCTCGGCCGAACGTTATAGTGTTCTGCATTCTTATGGGGTTTTTGATATTGTTACGTTCCGTACTACGTGTTCGCGATTCGTGTGAAGTATGTTCGTGTGCCATCCATTTCCGGTTCTTTGACCAAGCAAAGCAAAGCAAAGCAAAAAAGAAAAACGACAACAAGTTGTGGGGGTGATCCCAACCGACTTTTTTTTAAATCGATCTAGCAAACTGTATAAACAACGGCATCATATTTATGTCAGCTTATTAAACAAACCACCAAGTGTCGTAGTTTCAAGTCAGCGTGGTGGCGCTTCTCAAATTAATGACAGTTGTACAGCATCACCATCATAGACAGTAATACATAAATGATTCACACTGATACTTAATTATCACACAACCATGAAGAGAAGCAAACCGTCACCTCACATAGCATCTTGGGCCACTGACTTTCTCATTCATGCTGGTCCCAGCCTGTTGGAGGAACCCAAATTACAGTGGTCAAGCCCTTGATGAACAACTTCATTTCTCTACGTCAGCCGGCCGCAAGTGTACACTGTAAACATGCAAATACATCCCTGGGCAGCAAAATTAGTGATCTTCAGAGTCACGCAATGAGTAATTATTTTCCAGTCTATTGATGTCACAAGTTCGTATCAAGCTAGGTGCAAAAGTGCAAGCCTATTGAGAATAGCACTCGCCGGTTATACACGACAAAACTAGACCAACACTGACGTATTCCAGTTACATTCGGAAAGGGTCATTAGTTATAATAATAATAATAATAATAATAATAATAATAATAATAATAATAATAATAATAATAATAATAATAAATGGGGACCAGCAATTAGGGGTTAATCTTTCGATGGCTGGCAAAAAATCGTAAACAAAAAAAGGATTTCAATTCAGTGGTAAAATGTTTTACACACTGTTAGTGCGGACAGACAGAGCCTATCGCGAATTACCAGCTTGCAGTGGATGAGGCCGGCCAGGACTCGAAATGGAGTTTAAAATAATTTTCGATACTCACCCTCAACGGTCGGTTTCGTCTTTGTTTGAACGTATTAGGTAGAAATAGTCTGATTGGAGAATCGCACTAAGAGCCGGTCACCAGTTCTATTAGTGTTGCTTGTGAGGTGGACTACTGTATATAAAAATTGAGTTTTAACAACACATTAACACGGACAGTAGCTTTGGCCTGTAGCAAGAAGGGCTGTTAATTCGACCACTCAATCACACTCTCTAGATCTGATGAGTCTAAACGAGAAAAAAATCGATAGCGAAGTGTTTGAAGATGAACATCAAAAAGCATTATACACAATATCAGTATAAACAAGATCTTGATTTACACTATGTTGTTGTGTAAACCGTGCAAACTGTGTGGCCTCAAGGCGTTTGGGTTTTCATTTCCGTGTGTCTCATACAAATCTGATAGACCACAACAAAGTGTTATGACTACCTGCTTTTGCTCGTTCCCCGACAAAGGCGGTTAGTAGCCCAGGGAGCTACAGACTAACCAATCAACTATGCGATCGAAGCTCAAATAAGAAAATGTGACGACTGTAGACTTGTTCAGCTCCTATGCTATATTTAAGGATAACAACCGGGAGGAAATGTGCGACGTCGGGTGTCACGTACACGTAAACCTGAGAACCTGCTGCGTTTTCGGGGTGCACAATAGTAAGATCCAAACTTATCAGGAAGACACAACAGGATTGGACGAGCAGATTTTTACATTTTAAGAAGTAACACATATCAACAGCGTTACAGATGAGGGGTCCGGTTTTATACTGAATGGACGTATATGTACATCATCTCACTAAGAAGGGCTGTATGCAGATAAGAAAAGCCGCCAAGTGCAACCCAGGCACAATTACGCGAGGAGTAGACTGTTAAGTACACAACCAAACAACATGCCCAATAGCCAAGAATCCGCTTTAGAATGCTGCTTGACCGCGGGATAAAACGTGGACACACGCACGCCGTTCGAGAGCACGGTCAGACAATGGATTGAGTATACACAGGATAAATGCGTGGGAAGCGCAGAGTAGAGCAAATGTGCGCAATCTGACAGGCCAATTGGGAACAAAAGTGGTTGAGTGAAGAGTGGACACAGATCAATAGTGGTATGAAGACAGTTGCAGTATTCCAAGAAAAAATGGTCGAAAGTCAATATGGGATGGAACATCAAAGCGTTAGGTAACCCCATACACGAACTTTGGGTGGTATCTGATATAAAACACTCGAGCTTAGTGATACAAGACAAAATTAATCTACAAACAGAAAACACAGAAACAAGACAAGATTTGGCCAAAGGATGGAACCCACTATGAAAATGGATGTTTCAGCAAACAGTGGCTTAAAACGGAACAACGGCTTTACACAAAGTAACTGTTATGAAATAATTTGCCATGAAGACAGAACGAAACCTTTGGGTGCTATAAATCTCGAATAAAGATATGCTGATATAAACTGAATACCTGAAATATATTTCAGTACTGTGGCTGCATTCAGATAGACTTTCCCCGTTGAGTCCAGTCATTCGAGATACCCTTTGCAGTTTCAACGTAGTAGTTTCCCAACATCGTGACAAAAACTTTCTTAGACAAGACAAACAAGTTCGACAGGTTGGTGATCGGAATGTGAAATCAGGAACCGGGATGCCAAATGGAAGTAGTGAGGGGTGCAAAATCGAAACCCGTATTTCTAAGACTAGAGTAATGTTTCAATATTTTCGGCATTACTGAAGTCCAAAATGAATACAGATGAAATAAAATTCCACTTCTACAAGATCATAGTTAGAGTAATTTCAATGTGATCGTGAAACATGGTTGCTAAACTATGGGGACAAGAATCGTACCTAAGCCTTTGCCAATCGAAGTTTGTGTTCATTCACACGCACTAAAAAATCGGTAATCAAGACATTAAGACACGCGTGTTGACCGTGGGAATCGATCCAGTTCACTCACTCAAGCCCTAACAGTATACACGTTTTTGTGCTCAAGCTGAGTAACCAGAATGCCAATAATAATTTGGTACAATGCGTACCATACTGAGCCATCAACCAATTGACGGAGAAGGCAAGTGAACTAGTGTGTGTCTCGAAAACGGGAAATAAACGTAGTCTCTGAAAAGTTGGGAATTGTAGGTGGCGATCACTTACAGGACTGTGGTCCGGGTGATTATTCGAGTTCAACAGCATGTGTTGTAGTCGTTTAACTTAATTGTTTGTGAAGTAATAACAAGTAAATAAGCGAACCGGATGTCGTTTCACTCTTTTTCGTAAACAGATTGTCTGTTTGCGAGCTGTAGACATGTTGATGTTCACTGGTCTTTTCACTAACAGAATCCCATTTGTTTTCTTTTTTCCATATGAAAACTATGGAATTATCTACTGGACTCCATCGTAATTCATACTGAGGTCTAGGGCTATAGATTGTGTGAACTATGAAGTCGCAGGCTAAAAGACGAACGCGAGTTAGAACACATAACCTACCAATAATTGTTGTTACACTGCCACAACAACTAATCATTAATCAACTTCAGGTTTTTGTCAGATGTGCGCGCATTCTGAGACTGGTATTATCCGGAAGGAAGCAGATAAAGTGCACGTGACCATTGAGACGATTAGAGTTATACAAATCTACATGGATTTTCCATGAAAACTCAAGGAAACGGATACATTTGATTGGAACAGTGTGAACAAGTCAATCGGATTTTAGAACGCATTAAACCTGATTAACACTGAAACCTGCATACCAAGGTTTCTCGTTATCAACATTACATGAAATATGTCCTACGGACAGACAAGTGAGATGCCAACCAGACCACAGTGTGCGAAATGCTTGAAAACAACCACCTGTCCTGTGACGGAATTGTCATGTGGCAAATAAACTATCAGAAAGCAAACACTGCATCAAGGTGTGAAAAAAAAACACGAAGACGAAGGCTATATTACCTTCAGGCTTAGTTACACCAGCATGCAACAGGTGGTGATTGCAACAATATACACATAAAACACGATCAGTTATATGAACTGACCAGTGTGTCACAAAAAGAAAAGAAAAGCGTGGAATGAACGAAACAGAATGGACGAAGATGTAGAAAAATATAACCGAATCGAGGTGTAAAGAAAAGCGCAACAATAGCTATGAAATCCTAGTTTTCGCCATATTAGACAGCATCATTCACGGCTTTGATCAAAAAATCGAAAACGTGGTAGTGAAGCGAGCTATGACGTCAAAGTATTTATGCACTGAACCCAAAACATTCGACGATCAGCAAGTTTCCATACACCAATATGTGTAAAACTCCAGCATTGAACCGTACCTATGGTTTCCATGTCTGTGGCTGTCGCTAGCCGACAGGGGTGTAGGAAATAACAGATTAATAAATAAGAACAGAAATGAAGAGACAGTTCAATATCATGAAAAACAGAGTGAACAACAACTTTAACAATACAAGCTCGTCAATGACTGCGAAAAGTACATGATTCTTCCAAATGTTACCAAACATAAGGCGGACGGTTGTGAACTCCATCATCGAAACACACAAATAACATCCAAGGCGATAATCAATGCCTTCATAGCCAGCTGTCGCGTGAACGCCATGGAACCTTGTGGTTTTCTTCAAACGTCAGCAGCCGCAATAAAGAACGCACAGTGTGGAAGAAGTCCTATTGGCAATCGGAACAAATGATTCAACGTACGCAGACTATTTTAGTTGCGAATCCGCGGACCACTCAAATGCGTAC
This sequence comes from Paragonimus heterotremus, assembly GCA_013368495.1. Classification (NCBI taxonomy): domain Eukaryota; kingdom Metazoa; phylum Platyhelminthes; class Trematoda; order Plagiorchiida; family Troglotrematidae; genus Paragonimus; species Paragonimus heterotremus. The sequence continues at coordinate 39,308 of LUCH01002025.1, forward strand.
TGTCGAACTGTCACTTCGTTCATATAGTCAGTCTATTTAAGACTAACTAGCATAGGCAGGGGTGAGTAAATAACCGCAGTTTCTGCGCGTCTTCAACGTGAATGAACAAGGTTTCCGAAAAGCAAAGGAAGACTGAGCATATACACACAGTGTAAACCATCGGTTTAATTAATCCCCAAACATCTTTACGAAACACCAAGCGACGAGGACAAGCAAACGTATGCTTCTGTTACCTTTATGGATAATTCGTCAGCAATATTACAGGTTGATGGAATGAAAGCACTCAAGTAGGTGAAGCAATCGACGGTCTTCAGCGAGTCGTCTGAAACTGCAGAAATGATATCACATCAAACTTAATCATTTTGAAGGTGTATACCATATGGATCAACTTAGCAGGATCACTTGGCAGGTTTGGTATATTGTCTGCATGTGAAATATCATTCAGAGATTCTGAAAGCTTCCGATAGCTCCCTCAACCACATACTTGAAGAAAATGGAGCAGATCGGACACCGTTGCTGAACGCTATTCGAGGTGGAGAAGGTTCGGAATAGATGCACACAAATACGTACCCTACATTTAGACCAAGTATACGATGAGTTCAACAAGTTGACAAACGTCTTTGACAGATCCCCTGCAATGAGCGTACTCACACGGGATATCAGGCAAAGTTAAAAGCAAATTTGAGGTTCAAAAATAAGACTGTTAATAGGAAAACAGCGCTGACGCTGTAGAGTCTGTCGCAAAGCGAAAATAAGCAACCGCCACGTTCTTTCATTTGGTTCTCTACGATTTGGACGCAGCCGGGTTATAGAGTCCTCAAGTATATTGGATATAATTGAGAAAGGCCTGGTACATCTACGATCATTATACGGGACGAAAGAGTGTAGTCAGTTCAGATGGTAATCCTTAATTACAGCCTGAGAAAAGAAGTTGAGGGAAAGAGAGAGAGAGAGAGAGAGAGAGAGAGAGAGAGAAGAAATGAGGTAGGATTTCTAAGAAACGGTTACGTCAACGAAGCGTGTGAGTGGACAGGATAAGGCCAAGTAGCCGAAAAAGTCAGTGCATCCCGAATGCAAGCCAGCGAGCTTGGTCAGTGCTGACAGGGCGTTCCCGTTAAGAACCGTTTCCAGACATTCGTGATCGAAAACGGATATTCACACAGTTTATGTGGCTATCTTAAGTTTACTCAGATCTAATACATAAGTGTAATAGCACACTATGAATCCCAATTGAATCTACTGATGATGGCGAATCAACGTAAGTAAAAACAAGTGGACATACAAGAGCGATTTGATAGAACGGGCGTTATCATTAACGGCATCAATACATTCGTGGTTGATATTGATACTTAAGTGTCATGAGACCGTGAGAAAAACAAAGGATGCAATTGGTTTTCAGTTACAAACATTTGTCTAAACGCAAACACTCGACGATAAAGTACTTACATGTTGTAAGCAAGCAACAGAGTTCGACATAAGGACGAAACAGTATCTGAAAGGCAGCTTCCTTGCGCCAGAATTCAATGGGCTCGGGAAAGTAGTTCAATTAAACAACAATACATCTATCTAAGGGATGAAGTACTCCAACCAGGCTAATTAGTGGGAGTATACACTGAACATACTCAAAGAAATGGAATGTATGTTGATTTAATAGAAGCGCCTAAAATGCAAGTATGACAGTTAGGGTATGAGCTATCAGTAGCAACAACATAAAACGTGGCGTGGTCGTCTCAGGCATGAGGGGAGGGTATTGATTAAGGCGGCTTGTGTCGTTCACCTACACAGAGAGGGTATCCACAAAGCGCATACCACAACTAGCTAGGAGCTCATTCAAGGTTATCAAAAACACAGCTCTGGAGAAAAATTACGAAAACCACATGTCTGGTACGGTTGTAGTCCAAGTTGTATGATCGAGATCTACCACCCACCCTCGAACACGCTTCTTATAGCGGTAGACCAAGCGTAACACAAATCATTTCGGGAAGGTTTAACATAAACAGTCGTCCGTCAGGCTGTTAATAATGTCATCGAAGTCTGAATTTCAGCGGCCGCAAACAATCGATTGACTTTATGGTCGGTTTAGTGGTAAACATGACAGTGCCAGATACACAGCCAGTTGTGCCTAGAAGCGTTCTTCGTCACATTCAAACTAGTTATTACAGAATGAGTAGTTAATCATTGTACAAAGCATAATTGCCGAATCACACGACCGTTTGCTGAAGTTACCAATCACAAAGGACGTTCACCGGAGTGTGTATCGTGAGTGTAATTGTGACCTGATCAAGCCTACGGAATGTGAGAGAGGGGGAAGTTGCTTGGCCTGTACGAATTTACGATTCCTAGAAATAAACCTAAAAATACAACAGAAATATAGTTCGTTAATCGCACTTTCACGATAGTTAGGAACGATGTGTGATTTCTCAAACATCACTTTCATATGTGGTAAACAAAACGAGAAAAAAGCAGAGCCGAGTTGTATCCACAAATTAACTGTGAAACCTGGAAAATAGGTCGAACGGAGCTAGAAGCGCCTGAAACCTATACAAAAGGCGTTCTGTCGGAAAGCATCAACATCGTCATAGACAGCAATACATCAGTAGTTCACAATGATATGTGACGAACTCATAACCACGAGGAAGAAAGAAAACATTGCATAGGAAGAAACAAGAAAAAAGGAAACGGAAAGGGACCTAGCTACGAAAAATAGATAAGTTTGTACTCAAACATACAACTCAAAGTTCCTACACCTGACAAACAAACAACCAAGCTGCAAGTAAAAGTAAGACGTCATCAGCGAGACAACTTCCTTACGGTTTTTACTGTCCCGCGTCGTTAAATACACTCATTTCACAGACAACTCGGACAAACATCGAGAACATACACAGCATCATCATCATCATAACAGCCATGAGCCTGACCAAAAGGTACTGTGGCTCGGGCCGCCGCTCACCCCAACATTGACGTGGAATATCCTGGAAGAAAACGTTACCGAAAAGAAGACTAAGTGGAAGAACTAGAAATGTTATGGATACAGGTATGCCACTGACTGCGACACATCGCCATCTGGGATAGCGTCTCTAACCAGCGGTTTGAGTGATCACGAGGACCCCAGCCAGGCAGGCGACATCTACCCACATACATACACAGCACTGAGTTCCGTTAGCTGCCATCTCACCTAACGTTTTCAGCCACCGACTCTGTGAGTCGTGAGGGCTCCAGCACGGAAGACGAACCCGATCTACAGGAGCCAAACCCTTCGTGCGCGACTTCATTTGTCTACGCCACGTTATCATCTGTCTACCTCGCACCTTGCGCCAGTCGGCCGCGACGTCGGTAAAGAGTGTTCGCTATGGCAGACGACTAGCTGACATCATTTGCACAAGACCTAGCCATCTAAATGTGTACAAATGTAAGGACTGAACGAAAGAACTCGTTTGACAATCACAACCAAACACCTGCCTCCTAACATCCTCGCTATTGACTCACTAATGCCACCCGATACCAACGACTTAACGCACAAGTCGGCGGTCAAATACCTGAAGACCGCTCCCATCTACCGTGAGCGGTCATGTTTCGCAGCCAATAAGAAATACAGCCTTCACTATCGCCTTCTATACGTTACTCTTAAATCACACAGATACCTATATGTCGCCATAGGTGACCCCCATCAGAGAACACCACCAGAGCCTTAGAGATACGCGCTTCCATTTCATTCCCTGTTCGCAGAAGCCAATTTTAACCTGATCTGGGGCAATGATAAATGCTTGCTAGTTTGTAGATCGACCTTAAACAGCTAATCAGTTTAAGCCTATGAGAAAAGGTAGCGCAACAGCTTAGAAAAAACGTCCGCTATTCCATCTTCGGATCATCACGCTCGTCATCTACCAAGAAACATGACAACCACTATAAATCACCCTGAGAAAAGTAGGTAACCTAAACCTAGACAATCGGAACGGTCAAGACAGCATGGGTTTCGAACCGGTAACCGTTTGGCCAGTAGTCAGACACTATTAGCATAAGATTACCTGAGCTCACACTGATAATGGTGTAAATATATGGAGTAGATTTTTCAAATGAATTGAGCTGGTTCAATAAGCTATGGCGGGTTGCGTTCATAACTTAAACCAAACATAGTGCTTCACATGGGTAAATACCGCACTGGCCTGATCGGCATGCATACAGCTCCGAACAAAAAACTCAACAGAGATGAGGGATTGAGGTTAGGAGTCCACTGGCTTGCCTAGTCATGCCATCAAATGTAGATTTAGCATAAATAAGCGGTCGTATGTAGTACCTACCTAGAGATTCCAAGCAATCCCAAGTGGCTGTCAAACCACGATTATAAAATTGTCAACAGTGTGCAGTCGATTGACTAACCAACTGAAATGCATTCCACCAAAGCTCGCAAAGAGAAAGTGGAATAAGACACATTAAGAGTGGATTACCAATGGTTAGTACAACAGTCAGGCGAATAAGTCAAACAGAAGTGACACATGTATAACCAGACAAATTTGATAGAGTGAAGGAAGTATAGTAACGTACCCTATCACGTTTGGCTTGATCCAAATTGTGAATACCTAGTAGGAGTGAGTAGTCCATGATTTGTAACGATTCCAACACCTGTACAAACAGAATAGAAAGGAATAACAGACCAAAACTGTGAACGGATGAACTAAGTGAAAAGAAGTCACAACAGTATAAATCACATTCGATAACAGTTAGCTCAAGAGTAAAAATTCGCTCTTCTTCAACGGACAATGGACCAGTGGTTGACAGAGAACAAAGTTCAAACCCCGGTAGTGTTAAAGCCATGTATTATTGGCTACCTTTAACAACAGTGAAACTGAAATCAGATGTTTAATTTCAAGAGAAGCAGGTTGAAAATTCTATTAGAATGTGAAAACTAGGATCGAATATGCGTGGCGTTTAATTTACATCTCTGAATAAACACTAACGATGTAGAAAATGATCGTACAATAAATTAATACGAGTCCAGACATCATTTTAAAAAAATTTACCGGTAAACTGTCAACCGAAGAGAGAGAGCCAACAGTGAAGCGTTCCGTAATAAATGGAAGGCCAAGAAGTTTTCAGTAAGCGCGACATTTCATGTAAGCAAATTTGTGTGACGGAAGTGTTCATCAAAAAATGACAGCATACTTTTGCACGGAGTATGTGTGTGTGTGTGTGTGTGTGAAATTGAACAAAATGTGATGCGTAATCAAAAAGCGTGAAGTGCACGTACCAGACAATCCTGTTCGATTGTCTTGATCAGGGCATCGTAGGTTTCAGCCTCAAGCCAAATACCATCCGGATGTCGTTCTCTAAAACCGGGATGAAGGAAGAACAGACACAACAGAGCATTAATACAGTTTTAACAAAATTTAACAGTAGAGCAGAGTTTGCACAGCATTCAGGCTACGGAACTAGTAGTCCGAGTTAAAACACAACTCAGAAAGGTGTAGATAGGCTTAATGGAAAAAACGGGCTACACTGGAAAGCAACAATACAGTTTCGGTGAAGCGTAAGAAAACGCTAACAATGAAAACCTCATACAGTTAGGGTATTGCGTCTTAGTAAAGAATAGGCTACAGTTGAACACCTGTTACACAACATACTTTGAGAATGTGGTGGTGAGTACGCGCTATTCCGTCTTATTTACGGGACTCATGATCATCAAAACATTTATAAGGACAAAAGCTACCATTTCTGTGAACAAAATGAACAGCCGGTTCCTCGTGACAATCGATCCGTTTGGAGCATAGACTGAGGTGGATAGGAAGTGTGTTCGAATAACGCCCTCTTCACTAACATCCTTAGGGCCTGTAAACGTCATCTGCTCATGTTAATATACTATAGACTGTACAGGTTTGATTGGCACATGAACTCATTACTTGACTTGAAGATAACAAGTATCTACACAATCCCAGTCACTCAATCGGTAACACCAATCCTTGCTTCAAAATGAAACAAATTTTGTAAACGATTCACATGATTTAAACACGCATCCACAAAATACAGCAACAATGCCAACAAAGTTCGCTGACAAAATCGAACACTCAAGCATCCCAGCAGACTGTAAGCATACGCTGGAGTTCACTCATTCTGAACAATTTAACAAGCGGCTCGTGTGAATTAGGAAGATCAATAATGATGACGCAACACGATAAATTCATATTGGTTGTAACACAACGATGACAAACGAGCGAACGATTGTTTAATGAATGCCCGTGACGATCGGCTCGCGGCAAGACCGGTACAGCTCTGCCATCGGTCTTCTGTTTCGATCAGCTGAGTGTAAACAAGTCAGTAATCCCAAATCGTTGTGGGAACCCCATATGTGTGATAAACAGAAAAGACAATAACATGGACTTGGTAATACAACAGAACAGTCGCCAAATTACTGCCAAGCTACAAGAAAACAGTGAGCAAACGCGCGTGTGAAAATGCAGAACAAAAGTGACTCTCCATATAAACGGAATCGATCGTGTCGCAGGAGCATCGACGTAAACCAGCTGTTCCACGTGACCATGCAAAAAAGTAGGTGATATATTTAAGCATTGTGGAAGGGTACATCGATTTGTCTGACCATCCACTTGCGATACAAAAAAAAAGATATTTCTGCATTATGCTTCGCACAATTGAAAAGGTGGATGCAGAGACAAAAATGTCCATTAAACCCGAAACGAACAGAATAGTGTAGTACCCAGCTAAAACGAACCAAGTGTGCAACTCGACGTCAGGCAATATAATTTTGAAGAAAAAAAGAAAGAATGGTCGAACATTTCGTATTTCGGTCGATCCACATGGGACTTAATCAGTAATATAATGGAACCCGCAAGCGACGATGAAGTGATGATTGTCTGATTAACCATAACAGTCGTGTGTACACACAAAACGTGATACAACAGATAGCAAAAGCAGTACTCAAAAATCACACAGCAAACTGTGAGGGTTTTGCCAGTCTAATAACAATTATCCAAACTACCCATCAACCACACTACTGGTTATGTGGGTATCATGTGAAGTGGACACTGTTGTTCATCAAAACACTCGGGAATGTCATCATCATCACAATGGCATTAAGCCCGATCGAAGGGAATCGTCGTTCACCTCAACAGTACAAATCACAACAGACTGTTGAACAAGCATTGGTGGAGGAAGCCAAATGGTAATACATCCTCTTCAGGTCAAAGAACAACTGAGCACTAGACTCATGTCTCTAATCTAAAGTACTCAATATCTCTAGACTACTGCCTCTTCACATTGGAATATTCAGCAACATTTAATGCAGTGGCCTGTCAACCCAAATTTCGGACACGATCAGCCTACAGACAGTCAACGAATAACGTATTAGTAGGGAATAAGTGAGACGGTATTTCAAAGAAATACATACATCGGATGAGATCTCTTAATCTCTTGGCACTTGCTGATAAATTCTCTACAGACGACGCAATGTTAGTTCCCGATTTCATGGTCAACCTCTGCTTCGTCGTGCCGGAATATTATGTCACCTGATAACTCACCACCACGTGATTGTTTCATCACGCCGCTCCAAGTGATTGTGTATACCGAGCCTCTTAGGAGTCTCGCAAAAGGACCCTTCCAATTAGGCAGGGGATCCATGGGCCCGTGTTCCGATAATCTCTTAGGTTGAATATCTTGCCTCACCAGAACGTTGAACTGTTGACTGCTTTCTTGTGCCATTTGTATGGACATCACCAATCAGTGCCAGTTTTTCTCCAAGTGAGTTCTGGGCTGAATGTTCTGTTTTCTGGTACACCGAACGGTCAATGTTCCTCCACGTTTGCTGCGAAATCAGCGTGATTTCAGAATCCATGTCGAGCTGTGGGCATACTGCATTGCCGCTAATTTTCACCGACACGTAATTTCGGTGTACAGCAAAGCTGGGGTTAAAGGTGGCCAAAACAGAATTAAGCTATACATCTTGTTTCTTCAATTTCTTTCGACAGTCTCTCGAAAACGACAGCGGACTTCCGAGTGACAGGGTTGAACGAAAACACGTCTCTTTGTGCCCGAATCGACTGCATTTTTGACAATTGTGATGCCTGAACAGACAGAACCGCATAAAAGGCCAATAGTCGCATTGACAGCATGCAGTGGGGGTTGTTCGATAAGGGCTTTGCACAATGCTTCTCAGTCCCTCGGTTGCGTGACCGCTGAGAAACGACATGGACTACGGGTAATCTCGACTATTCAAAAATGGTTGTGTCATATTACAGATTGATCAAGAGTTGGCACTCCGCTGCTACAGATGCCAATCATGTCAGGGTCTTGTTCAATCTTGTTCAAAATTCTGATACGAATGTCGGCATCTTGGGCGGACTGTAGGCCGCAGACAAATAGTAGACACTTGAACAGATCCTCTGTCATTGCCTTCAACTTGAACTTTCCACATACAATTGCAATTGTGTAGATGACAAAATCTTCATGTTCACTTATTACCAACTTGACGCATTGATATCCGCTGTTGAACAAGAATGACTGCTTTCCGGAAATATTCGTCCGTATCTTCAGTAATCCCTCAAAAATGAGACCACGAGGCAGAATGAAATCAGTGTACCTCGAATGTACTATCGTACTGAGTTTCTGAAAAAGTTATCAAACCTTTCCTGTATCATCCATGTCAGCCAACACCACTCGGAAGACATCTTCGTATCGGCTGAACCAGGAAACGAAAGCTACTCCAGCATCGGCATCATGAACAAATTCACTGGTGCTCTTCGTGATGACGTTCACCGTCGAACCTGCTCTGACGTTTGAATTTGCTGACATCATAGATAAGTTGCGCGTCAATGTTTCGATTAACTTCAGCTGAGCCGCATCGAATTGCGCCTGTTGTTGCTGCAAGGTCAGCTTCATTTCTCTCACTGGAATCGTCATTGTCCGCATGGGTTACTCATATAGCACCCGAACTCACCAGTTATTGAATCGCTGCCTTGGTTATGCGCTCAGTCGCTTGACTCAAAATCGAGAAAGAGGAGAGGCGGCAACACCGTTTATGGGAAGAGTGAGTCAAAATTACGCCACAGAGGCTCTAAATTTATAAGATGACTCGATTACCATACATGGCAGTCAAACACAAAGCGTATCAAATGAAACGGTCATATATGGCAGCCATGGCAAATCGCGTTACAGGGGACATCAGAAAGCAACGCGAGATTGCACTGTCCAGATAGTGTACAGGTATTCGACCGCACAGCTGCAGTCTGATTAGCTGAGTGGAACCACACAGTTCGAAATGGTGTGATGGGTTCTGGCTATTTCGTTAGGAGACGCGCCTTCTAACATTATCCCTCATCTGTTACATTCTTGCCCATTCTGATTGAGTACAATCGTTTTCTCAGGAAGAAGGCGGTTTTGAACGGGAAGTTAGGATTCCCTAACAATAATATCGGATGACGCAGGTCCTGGTATGAAGAACACAACCAAAAAACAATGCAACAAATCGAAAGAGGTTTAAAGAGAAAAACGGAAAACGAAATATGGTTCAAACTTTCTTGCACGGTTCACGAAACCAACACGAAGGATGACTTGCCAAGGCAACGAGGACATAAATGGAGAGTATTTTAGCCAGATAAAACGAAAAAGACGATTTGAAAGAGGAAGTGGGATGCGAGAGAGAAAGGTGCGCAACATTTAGGGGGCGGTTAACAAACAGTGAGGAGATTTGGTGGTAGAGACTGCCAACCATACAATAGCGAATTCAGTTCGCAAATGATTCAATTGTTCTGGGGAAGTGGACGGTGTGTAGCCCACATCTGCCATGGGGCAGCAAACACGATATTGTGTGAACAACTGAAAAATTAATCCATCTTAACTATTATACCATGAGATGAGAGGGATGGCTAGAATAAGTCAATAATGCGTGAGCAGCTTGATTAGAATAGAATACGGAGAAAACATACCAAACAGTCAGTTAACATACACAAACACACCGTCTTAGATACCATGAATAACGTAGATGCGTGATCAACGATAAGGATGACCTGATCTGGTTAATCACTTCATTGCCTGGTAATTAGTTATTCACAAGGTTATCGCGTTGCCACTTTGGTTGATTGCATTATTATGACTGACTTGAAAATAATATTTGTTGTTGAACAGTTTATTGTCCCGTATACATATACATGTGTAAAAGATTTACTTGAACTGAAAGAGCTGGCAATTGATGTAACGGACACAGGTAGATTGGTTCCTGGACACAACCATACGTTGTGTGGTTTTTAGGTTAAAAAATGTGAATTGTTGACCTCACATGTTCCAAGGCCCTGTTGGTCAGCTTCTTTGAACAAACACATGTATGCAACCCGTTTATCTGAACTATGGCGGATTTAAACAGTCACCAGAAGAGTTTCGATAGAATAAGACGAAATGTAACTGGGAATTGAGATTCATATGTATGAAACCGTGTGGTCACATTGACCGACGATTAAATATATTGCTGCATGAAAAAGAGGACACAATGATGAAGAGGTTGGAAAGCCAAAATTACAATGACAAACAGAAGGAATCCCCGAAGGTGATTAAGTGGGAACCTGAAACTGAAACGCTCGTTCTAATATTCGTTTATACATATACAGTGCGAAATTGGTGGTGAGAAGTCGAAGAGAAGATTGAAAGAAAGATGATACAGGAATGACCTACCGGAAGTCTAAATCCTTCAACGTTGGTGAATCCCTGGCCAACTCTTTATCGCTCGCTCGACGACGATAAGTGGAACCTTTTAAATCGTATTTGTCGTGAATTCTCACGGAGGACGGAAGCAAATTGTTCATCACGACAAATCGAATATTTTTCCGAGATGTCTGCACAATACAAAACACGAAGAAAGATCAGAAATGCAGCCAGAAAAATCGCTTCATTGGTTCTGGGTAATCAACATCAGACACAATAATACAGCAATCTGACAGCAAGAAACGTCTTCTGAGTGGCTTGGGGCAACATCTTTGGAAGGTAAGTAGTTCAACCGTACATAATCCGTTCGGAGCGAATGCGATGCAGTGGATAGGACAGATCCATTTTGTGAGAACCGTTACAACAGATAAGTGGACAAGGTTAATAGTCGAGTCTTCTCAATGTTGTACTTAGTGTCTTGACATACTGTGAACTTCCTAAAAACAAACCCTTGAGCGACCTTAGATTGTGACCTGGTCTGATGAAAAGGCAACCATAAATGATGACAAATTGAGGCAAGTAAGCAAAATATCCATAAGGCGGTTCTGAGTGAAGGCGATCGCATGATAGGCGTTCTTTCATCGTGAATTATACCAATCTAAACTTGTCCTGACACAAGCTGATACCAAGACCATCGGAAACAGTGTACTGTTCAGTTGGTCAAAGAAAGAACTATGCTGAAGCATTTACTTTTTTCTGCTAAACAAGTATAGACAAAATCGCCGCTCGGTTAGACGGTGGCGCGTTAACTTGACAGAGCGATGTGTGGAGAGTGCTTACCAAAAGCTTCATGTACTTCACTAATCCGCCCTGAGGATAAGGATAATCAAAGCACATCTGACCAGGCAAGATTGTCGTAGTGCTTCTTCCCAGAAAGAAGACAGTAGCTCAGTTAGGGCTCAAGAGTGTTTTATGGATTGTTGGGGTCACCAAATGTAAAAACCTATCTCAAACTGTGAATCATTTATGAGCATAAATGTTGTCTTCTGAGTGAGCCCCCCTCCCTTTACTGAAAGCCAAAGGATACGCTGGAACAAATATGGATTTTGATTGTTCAGAATAATGAAGAGGTTGATAGCTCCAGAAGGCAACATCATACAGTCCAATACGCTCAAACTCCTAGTTGCTCACAAAGTCCAGTCGTTTGGTAAATAAACGTTTGCAATCTAAATCATAAGATCGTCTAACAGCCGAAAACCAATACACAGGCCGGTTGGTAGGTAGGATTATATCTGAAGTGAGGTTTCAGTTCTAAAGTTCTGCATCGTAGTCGTCCCGTGAACCCATCACAAAAAGACAACAATAAAGCAGTATTGGTTAGCTTTATCCCATGAGACCCACATATTCTAGAACAACAAACAGACAGGGAGGTTTGGTGCACTCAGTCTGCAAGAGTGTGACAGGCATATATTGTGTAAACTGTCTTGTTCTGGTTCAGATTTGTCACACTTCTGCCAAGAGTAAACAAAACAGCTTGCAATCTCCACGGATGTTTCTGCAGATATCGCTTTAATGATCAGCGATGAGTGTAGATTGTCCATTCAGCTACCATCTCACAGCTGTCTCCACATGTTATCTTAATTCGTTCACCCGACTCAGAAAGCGTCAACAGTTCCCTATGTGGAGGAAATAGTCGTTTCGGCCTCAACACTTGATGCAGTCAAAGAAGATTCAATCATTTCTTCACTTCAATAGAAAAAGTCCTATATGTCAAGGGGCTGATACTTTAGGATTTACCAGCAGAAAGTATCCAATTTCAGTTCTAACAAAAAAAGAACAGATGCGCTGTCAACACAACTCAATAATGAAACATACAAAAACAAGTTATGAACCCAACTAGTTACCGATTACGCAGATGACATTCCGCATCTGGCCGAATCTAAACTCTCACCTACTAGTGAGAGACGGTTGCATTTCCAACAGCCTCAAAGCATTACACAAATTTTATTCAATTCTCTGTTAGAATGTCATCTTAATTAATAAAAAAAACGGAGAGTAGCCAACAGAATGTGCTGATCATTGCTTCAAATCAGGTCTGACGTCTGATAATATTGCTTCCACTCATTTTCACATCATTACAACCTTATATCATACTCCATTTGCACTCTGAGGGCTTTATGCCACCTAAGACTCCCTTGAAATCGTAATAACGGAATTCTCGTCACGAACCGTGAATTAAATCACTCGGACTGACTTATTTAACTCACAAGTAAAAAAATCATACAACTTTTACTTCACTGTGATCATCACGCAAGACGAAGCAGCAAACTTAACAACGGCAAATACTGCTAAGCAGTAGCATGATTACTTTGCGCCTGCTTTGACCATTCATGACGATTCGTTCAATTTTGCTTTGAGTATGGGAAAAAGTATATTGAAAGTTGTATTCTACGTTTTTACGTTTCCGTGAAAAATGAATCTTACAAATTGAAAGTTAACCAAAACAGCGTGAAAAAAACAGATGGTGTGATAAACATTTTGTACATTAAACTGAAAACAACTTCAGTAAGCAAAAGGAGTTTTCGGGTGAATTGTAAAAGCGTCGGTCTACAAAAGTCAACTGATCAGCAGGCAACTGCATGCGCACAAGATGGATCGATTTGTGTGGTCACGGTAACCTTACGGAATACGGGCGAATTTGGGTTTGTGTCACATAGAAACACGATAAGCCAACTACTTAAACCAAAGTGCGGAACAAGTTGAGTATTCTTTGCGAATGACATATTAGGACACCTCATTCTCTGTTGTACTGTCTATTCGACCGCGTCTGTAAGTTGATTAATCATTCGGACAAGCGTCTGGTTGCGTATTAGCATCGATTTGATTGTCAATAAATAAAACCGGTTGTGATGAAGATGAGCCAATGACGTTACATCGTTGAAGGCAGTCACCAGTCAACGCTCAGCTTCAACACTTCTGATCAATAAGTAGAGCAATAGTTGTAAAAATCAACTAAATCGCTTTTTTAAAGTTGAACACCACTCACATTTCGTCGCAGCGTTCGCATTCACACAGAATTTTCAGCCACCTCTTTTCGAAAAGAAGCAGTAGACTCGAGTTTCGTTCTCATTAGAACTCGTCAGTAGTGTATATCCTTGCCACGGCCGGAACTAGAACTCCGTCCACGCTTTCACGAGGCAACTGTGTTGACCAATGCTCCATTGGCTTCACACTAGGCACGACTGAATTATCACATGTGAACGCTCAACTATTTTCGCTTGTAAGTAATGGTCAGGTTGCCCGATCGTCTCGAGAGGAGACACAGTAACTGTCCTGTTAACTCCAATCGATAACCACGCGATTAAGACTTCTCCTAAAAGTAAGCCGCCTTTTCTAAATACAATCTCATTAATGTCCTGTTCACGGCCAGTATAACTACGAACCAAGGAAGACAGTGTTCGGTAATTTCGTGATAAAAAAGCTCCTCGATCTCTTTGATTCACCCGGTTAAGTAAGTCTTATGCAACTTGTGCACTCTTTGAAGGTTTGTGTTTTAGCTCACAGCGTTTTAAGTGAGATGAGAAAATTTCGTTCACAAGCTCTGCTGAATCGTCCGAAGCTCACTTTTGTCGTATTTGTAGTGCTGCCGAAGATTGGTTTGCATAATTTTTCTGAGTCCTGCTCAGTGTTTGTTTGAATCTGTTCACGGTTGCGAACTTGGCAGTGTAACTCTCGGTGGTAGGAGTTTCCTACGACATCATCGTTAAATCTCAAAACGAACATTTTGCATTTAAGGACAAATGACCTATCAGTAAGCAATAAAACCAAACAGCCAAAATGAACGGTTTGATCTGAAGCCGAAAAAAGCAAAAATGAATGGACCGATCTATCGTGACTTCGATTCTTCCAGATACTTCCGGGTCGACTAGACTAAGAAAATGAACTGGCTAGGAATATCATGCCTAAAGTAGTTTGGCTCAACGGTTTCATCCGAGAAGCAGTGAGATATGGATTATACTTGAGGGGGGCTCCCTCGTAATCTAACAATTCACCAGTTTGACGCGTACGAAAACCAGGTGCTAGTGATGCCCGGTGGCTCAAAAATTAACAAGATGATACCAGGTGTTAGTTAGCGCCAAGCACAGTGACAACATCCTTCTGGTAATCGCTGTAGGTTTTCGAACACATTTAATAATACGCCGGTGGCTGACTTCAACCAGTAGACGATCAGAATAACTTTGCAAACCCTCATCATGCATACTCGATAGACAGTACTACTGTAATTACAAAAACAGTTCTAGTGTACATTCATGGGATCGTGCCTCACTATCCCCATCACTCTTATGCAATCCGTAATGCGACATACCACTGTTACGTTTGCCATTTAACAGAATGATGATAGAATGATAAAACGATTTATGGCAACAACATCAGCAGGTACATGGCATTCAATCCAACGTAAGGCAGCACGTAATGTGTGAGCAAAGAACGTATATTCGATTAGTTCTCACTTTCGATAAGATGGCTAATCCAAATGGTTAACGATCGATCGATAGACACGCACACAACACGTGTGGAAACGTCGATGACATCACGTGGACGTATCGACAACCATATGAGCACAACCTTACCTGCAAGGGCCCACTGGATAGACGCAATACAAAGTCCGACCACCCCGTTATATGTATCAACAAATCAACCAAAAGTATGGGAAACAGTTTGGCAATTGAGCAGTGTATGTAATAAGAGAGGGACGCGCCATCAGACCAGTTGCCCAATTTCCTAAAAAAAGTACACGGACGTTTTCATCATCAAAATAATCGCTTCGTCACCACCGCCACTGACAACAGATCACAGTGATGCCCAACTGCTACATATCTACGCAAAGGAAAACAAGCCCCGGTTTCCAAGTCAGAGAAGGGGATTTCAATGGGACGTAACTTCAGACGAGTACACATGCATAGTGAAGGACATGTACATTAAGATGCCGGGTTTTCACGCGGAAGTCCCTTCGCAAACTTTCACTAACTTTTGAAGACCTTGTTTTCAAAAAGGCACGAACTTGATCCTACACAGATTAAGATATAATGAGTAGGATGTTTAATGGTCAGAATTCATGGGAATTAACACCACCGGATTCGAGATGATCGCCATTCGCCAGGTAGTCTACTTAGTGGACCCCGATCACACATCCTATACTTTGGGAATGATGGATGACAAATTGTTGTTGACACACACTTATTTACGGACCCAAGTAAGTCTGAATTAAACAGAGAAGTTAATTCCCGAATGTGTTATTATTCTCAAACCACCTTAAACAGTCCCAAAAAACCACCATAAAGATAAGAGCGTCAACCGTAGAAACTTACTAGTTTTGCAGGGCGTACTTAGACGAAGTGTGTCGAACCAAATTAAGTCCGTGATCCAGCTCTAGACTACATTGTCACAGAAACCGACATAATGTTGCGAGACACTATTGGCTGATATATTTTTGTATAGTTCCGATAACTAATCACACGACAGCAAATGACGAACACATTTAATAAACGAATAACGTCTAAAAAAAGCTTTTAGAAACAATATGGATTAAAAAGGCTATTTCCAGTGTATTAGTTAAACATCACCACCCACAACTGAATGCAGTTGTCACATTTCCATAGACTTTCCAGTTAGCCACTATCGAAATGAAGCCCTAGACTCGAGTTTTGTTTTTGTTTGGACTCATCAGTAGTGCATATCTTCACCATGGCCAGGACTAAAACTGCAACCACGGGGCTCTCATATATGATGATTCAGTCGTGCCTACTGTCAAGTCACTGACACAGTGGTCAACATAGTTGTCTCAGGAAAGCCTGATCGTGGCAAGGATATGCACTACTGACAAGCTCTAGTGTTGGGGAATGTCTATTTTCCCCAAAAATGATTTATTTCTCCAGATATCATCGAAAAATAAATTGAGATTTTGAATCTTACTTTTTCGCGCCACAACGTGCCAAAACTCAATTTTGGCGCACGTTTCCCCGGCGCCTGTGATTGGCCCATCCCACTTTTAATGCACCAATTCAAGTGGGGTTCTTCAAGGCCATCAAAAGGCTATATATATGCAGACGCTCGTCTGCATTGTTATCTTTGGTTTGAGAGCAAATACAATCTGTGCTAAAGGTCACGGTCTTCTGTGTTGTTCTGGGGTTTCCGGTATTGCTAAGCTCAGTGCTACGTTCCGTGATTTTTGTTGTCGTGTGCTAGACATATTCTGATTATCGCTCGACTAGCGGGTCATAACATTTGGCGACGGGGTTTTTGCTTTTTCTTTGTTCTCTCTCTTGAACCATGTCTGG
>LUCH01002025.1:71842-89973 GCA_013368495.1 Paragonimus heterotremus
TTGTATTGTCGTGTGCTAGACATTCTGATTATCGTTTGACCAGCGGGTCATAACATAACTCAGCTACCCAATTAGTTTCACAGCTTTTAGAATGAAGGTTACAAACTCCACAAGGCTCTCTTAAGAACGGTAAGCGAATGACAACTACTAGCTGCAAATGGTTATCATAGATGTTCACACGATCAGCTGACTAAGCTTGCTCACAAAGACGCGCTTTTCATCTTCGAATAGATCTGAAAACATCAAGTAACTGCCGGAAGGCCTCTGTTATGGATATACACTGATTTCATTAGATACGCACATAAAAAGTGGGGAGAGATTACACCATGGTTCGCTTCAAAATAAATTCAACGCAGAAAGATGAAACCATTTATTAAACTCCCATGTGTGACAACAAACGTTAAACTAGTAGCTCTATGAGAAAAGATGGAATCTATCAGTTGTACACTAGACGACGATGGTCAGAAAAAAAAAACAACTTCATGTTAATCAATGAACCGCGACAGCTTTTTATCAACGCGAAGGATGCAACTACGAATCTGTCCGGATTGGAGTAAGAAGCACGAGTTCAATTAAAAGAACAATGTCATTATCCACAAATTATCACGAGCATGGTTTATAGAGAAAGTTGAACGCAGCTGTTTTCCATGTGTCACTCAATGACAGCACAGTTCGATTGGTGGAAAGGCACTCTTTGATGTTAGTTAAGTGAGAATTACAGCTAATCTCGCTCAACTCGTACGAACATTGAAATCCCACCGTGTTAACATACAGCGAACAAACAAAAGCGACACACGTCTTACCTGGTAGCAGTAAAAACCATGGTATT
This sequence comes from Paragonimus heterotremus, assembly GCA_013368495.1. NCBI lineage: Eukaryota > Metazoa > Platyhelminthes > Trematoda > Plagiorchiida > Troglotrematidae > Paragonimus > Paragonimus heterotremus. The sequence goes on from LUCH01002025.1 coordinate 72,672, forward strand.
TAGGCAACAGAGTGGGAGGATGCTGCATCAGATTCATGAAGTAGCTTGGTAGAAGCGCGCGTAGAAATTCGCCCTCCCGATGTTGAACTGTTTTGATGATAAATTCATCGTCTTGAGTGATGTAGAATATAGAGCCGCTTTTGCCCGGATTACTCAATTCACGTAGTTCATGATTGCACAAGGAATTCTGAGGATATTAGGAGGGCGAACAGAGTAAAAGTTGATACAAATGCGACTAAAAACGGAAACAAAAGTACAAAAAGCTATACACTCGATAGCATTGTTGAAGGAAAAATGGAATTCAATCATGCACCTGCTATCATTGAGCAATAAGTTTTGGTAATTTTCTCTCATTGTGATAAGCTGTGATGAGTACTCCCAGATGTTGACCGTCACTCGTTAAATACAGCTGACGGATGGTTGTATTCTTCACAGCGGATAAGCAGTTCAAATGGTCAACCACTAAGGGAAACAGTGTAGACTCAAGTTTAGCCCACAATTTAGCCAACAGGTGGAGCTCACAATTATCAGGATCGGCAATACAATTCTGACTCTTGTGTTCACCTCAACTGAATAACAGACATGACCGGCACAATAATAACCACTTAACGATTAAATCAATCCAACAAACAAAGAGATGAGGCGCAAAAACGGTTAACAAAAACGAATAACACAGTGGCAAAGAGGACACTGCAATCAAGAGGGGTCAGCGTCTTCGGTGAATGTGCGCGGTATTGATAAATCAACAAACGTGATCGATTGCGTAAACTTAAGATCAATTACATGGGAATAACAGCTGGGGAAAATAGGACGGAAGAGTAAAAGAAGGACTGAACATGAAAACCGTGGTTCAAATAACAAAACAGAGCAACTCATTGGCATACCGTGAGATCAGGAAACAATGTACTCGAGAGATCAGAAGACATGCTCATGATGATTTGAGAGAACAACAAAACCATTTATGAAAATAGAACAATAGAAGAGAAAAACAAGCTACCACACGGTTTTGTCACAGAATGAGCATTACTTACAAGTGATCGCAGCACTCCAGCTCATACACATTATCCAGGCAACTGCTTTAAAAAAACACTGAACTTGACTGTAGCTTTCCTTAGAGCAATAGTGCATACTTCTGCCGCGAACCACAAAGGAAATTCTGTCCATCCTAGCGCTGAACACAACGTCATTGGTCAAACATTAGGCACGACTGGAATATCATATATGAAAGCTCAGTTACACTTGAATGTGAGTAATTCCGAAGTGTATCACATGTTTGAGGAAGATACAAGCTGTTCGGTCACCTACAACCGGTGTTTCATTCTCAAGACATCTCAGAAGAGTGAAAACCGTTAAACTATCGGAGAAAGTATGGTTTGTTAATCAGCAAAAAGGTGTTTTGTTGATCGCACCTTTTATATTCAGATAAACATTTTAGTCATCAGAGAGACCGAATTACGTCCATACTCTATCACTACTGTTGCACAGAGCCGAAAACGGATAGCGTGAATTCGGCACTATAGCTAACAGAAGGAAATAAGAACGAAAACAGACAAATAAACATTGGGGGGAGAAATACACATCAACATCATAAAGCCTCAGATAGCACAAAAAAATCAGCGCGTCGCGCTGACGCTTCACTGCCACACAATCACGATGAACAGAAAAAAGCTCAAGCAATATAAGGGGAAACAACAGCGCAGACTTGATTACTAGAAATAACTACTTCTATAGTCAAACATTCAACATCAAGGTCTCTACACCTTGCAAACAAAAAAAACTATAGAGCTGTAAATGAAAGTAACGTATTGTCAACAACACAACTTCCTTACGGCGTTAACTGTTTCGCATCATCAAGTGAACTCATTTCATAAATAACTCGACCAAACAATGACAACATCCACACCGGTGAACCCAATTAACCGTCATTTCACCTAGCGTCTCCGGCCATAGACTCTCTATCAACACAAGACCTTATCGTCAGCGTTATCAAGATCTGTCAGTCTTTCACCAGGCATGAGGTACACGCTGGCCTTTTGTGAACCCAACTGCGGATTTCAGTTATGGTGGATGGTTATAAATCTGTCGACCAGGGTACTACATTGCAAGTTTTTGGCGGCAACACAGTAGAAGAAGGAGGCCAGCTCAACTGACTCTTAAAGTGTTACGCCGTCTGCCATTACATGAGCGACGTAATGCTACCCCAAACCTGCCACCTAAACGAGACTCGGACTCACCAAGACGGCCGACCTGGGCGTACACATCTCCAGCCAAAATAACTGCACCAGAACTATGGGCCGATCGAAGGAGAGGCTAGATTTGAGTAAAAGGCGTCCTTAAAACCGACATCAATACAGTCAGTCGGAGCATAAGACGTAATCAAAAGATTTCTGAAAGTCTTGCCTATGGAGCTGGTCTTAACAGAACCTGCCTGGCGGACGTCACAAAATCTGTTGTTAACAGGAATCCAGTCTACGAATGTGGCTGCGACCGTCGTGCTGAGGACTATACCTAACCCAGCCTGATCGATCGTGGTGACTATGGAGTAATTTGACGTGCACAATTAGTACTGGATAAACAGTGTGGGTACTGTTAGTTCCATAAGGTGATTAGTGTCTTAGATTCCAGTCTCCGAAATGCAGCAGATATCGATATTCAACAAGTCTGACATCAGTGTGAGAGCTGCCTGCTGACCTATTTGGTTTTGGAATGTGGACTTTGAAATTATCTGTACTGATCACCTTCTAGATCTAAGCAAGGGACGAGGGAGGCCGGATGGTAAGAGAAAGAACTTGCCGACAGTGTTACTATGATTAGCTATATCTGTTGTGCGACTTGAAGAGTAATTACTGGAAATGTGGATTGGAATGAGCCTAAGGGATAAATTTGAGACGACAGTGGAGAGGGGTTAGTAGTAACATTTTTTCGCCTAACCACCTTGCTGTATGCAACAGAGAGGGCGGCCCGGTTCATGCTGCGAGATAGCCGATGCAGTATGGAATTACTGGTGATGTGAATGTTTATGGTTGCATATGGGTTAAGATACCATTAGAATGACCAGATCCAGACAACAGAAAGATTAAGGTTATAAACTAACACCTACGCCTCAAAATTCCGCGTCGTATGGTAGCGACCTGTGCAGCAGAACTGGCATCTTTCTGTGAATAAAATGTCAACTTTCTTTCAGTCTCCAACCTGGAGTACCAGGACAGAACGATACAAAGAAAAGGAAGTCTAGGTTCATCAATTTTTCCCTGAAGGGAATTGACATTTTTGTTGCGATCTGCGAATTATTTTGATTGAAAAATGAATAACGATAGCTAAGGAAGATGACGACAAGAAGCACAACATTCGCACTTCCATCTGTGAATTGGGGCTATATACCTTAGTCCCCTCTCAGCAGCGGCGTTATAGACCTTCAGGAATTTAGCCAGAAGCATGAGAAGAGCCAACGGGAATTAAAGGCGATGTCACTCTTTTTTTTATAAACCTCCGCCAAGTCGTCGAGTTTTTTTCCCCATGCAATCTCAGGAAGAAGCAAACGGAGCGTAAAACAGCAGGTGCAAGGTAAGTGTGTGTAGAAAATTTCGCGAACTACTAAAACTTATGAAATAAAACCACTTCAGATATCTGTTCATAACAAAAGTTTTCTTATATCAAAATTGTCCACGTGACGCTGTCTTCACACGGACAATGCTCCATGGGCATTGACTGTCAGAAACATGACCCGATACGGAGTGGTCAATTCTCATAAACGTGTCTCAATAACGCAGAGAATCGCGTTATATATCATTCACTTCAATGAGAGATGGATGTCATGCCAGTGGTGTCACAGGATAACAAAAATCAACTAAGCCTTGGTGATATGCGAAGAGATCTCTCTTCCAATAGCGCCACCAGCAGACGACTCACAAGATAAACAAACTTCTAATCCACTCCAGACTGCCACCACTCAGGGAGAATGTCTTGTGGCACTTAAAAATTTGGATTTCTCTCTGAATCTCCTTGCTCTAAAGAGTGAGAAAAAATGGACCACAGCCAGACCAACAGTTCAGACTAGCTGATGCGGAGGGTTAGATGAATCGGGATTGGAAACACTCTGCCCAGATTTCGAATCGCCTTTGCAAGTTTTACACTAGTGAACGGTGTGTATCGCATAGCATCTCAACCACATTGGGTTACTTGATCCCAATAGGCTGATTAAATTGAAATGCCTTGGGGGATTTTCAGAATGTAGCACCTAGATCCACCTTTGCTATCCGTTTCGACCGTCAGGTTTCACGACCACTAGCTAAAGTTCTCAAGGGCTGGTGCTTCAGAGGGAGACAGAGTTACCCTCAAATGAGTATCGTTCAGATTCTGTTGACAAAAACTGGCTACCAATCAGAAGTATTGACCAGAAGATTGAATAAAACTTGTGACTTCAACTTGAATGAGAAATCCTAGGCGTAAGGCCATTTGCTGGAATTACTAAGACAACTTACATACGAACAGAGGATTTTAGGATTACCCACAAGGAAATGTGGTTGTGTGTTTAGACAATGACAAGTCGGTCGTGCCAAATATGAGGACAGTGGCGTGTTACTAAACACAGGTAACAAAGTACTGGATGGATTGAAGTTTAAATGCGGGTCGTGGCCAAGTTTTACCATTTGAACAAGGTGAGTCACCATTGTTGAAAACTCTACCTGGGTGCTAGCATTGTGAACAAGTACGAATGCACCTCAAATCATATAGGTTGTGATCAAGGTTACCCATCAGCACAGACCTTTTTTAAGTTAAGTTGGGCTAAGGATCCTAAACGCATGCTTTTTGCGTTTAGGATCCTTAGCCATCTAGTTTGTGACATGCAACATCGATGAATGAGAGAGGTCCAACAAGTATATATCTCATAAATGCTAAGGGGAATCCAAAGCGTTACCAACTTGTGACGTGGCATAACTGTTCTCGCTCTCATTTGACTTGGTATGTTTCTGATACCAAATGTAAGCCTAGCAAAGATGAAACCATTACCGACCAACTATCTTCAATCTATATATAAAAAGAAATCGGTCAGAGCAGATTATATCCAAGAAAAAAATAATCAGAATGGCTGCTGATCGAACGTTTTTCAAGTTAGCCTTCTGTGAGAAATCCGTCAGGAATCCGAGGGAACGACGTTAAGGAAAACTCGTCTGAACGAGTACGACAAAAAGAGAACTTAAGTGTTTAGAAGACAATCACTCCACCGGTGATCCAATACCAAAGTGGATAGATTGCTTAGCGTCCAGGTAATAAGATATCCACTTCTAGAACAATACAACAAAACGGGGATGCAGTGGAGACATGGCAAACGCATCTGCTGTATACATGGTCAGTTGTTCGTTAATGAATATACTTTGCACAACAGACTGAATTAGACAGAGGTGCACACAGCGCGTGAGTGAAACCCTAATGAATCATGGGCTGCAGTAAACTGAAACAAGTGTACCTGTGCTTCAGTGTAGACATCAGTCAAGAGATAGGAGTAGTCAAAACAACGAAAAACACAAGATGGTAGCGACGAGGCTTTTACCACAGTTCACCTCGTTCGGAAGGTAACAGGCCGCAGAAACGTAGAACGAAACGGAGTACCAAGGAAACAAGCCTGCACAGAGTGTGTGGTTACTATGCATCGCCCAGCAATCAGAAAAGAAACCACGTTTCAGCTTGAAGTAAAGAGCTGCGAGGAGGGAAAAACGAACCCCAGATCACTCTAAGAGTCTAAATACAAATTTCGTCCGGGTTTGTTATGTTGCCTTATCTTGTCGTAAAATGTGTACAAGGCAATAAGTCCGCACAATTGGAGTAGGGCAGCTTTCTGTGAGCTGGTGTACATACAAACTGTCACTTTCGAAATCTGCCCACCACACACTGAAAACTTCATGAGTTGAAAACAAAGGGTTCGTGATTAGCAATTCAGGTTAAAATTAGTTTTCTCACTCGCTCAATGCTAGTTCCGGAAATCGGAGACACAACCGCCCTGAGGGACAGCATAACGGCGTGAAGGTTTTGTTCCAGGCAGCGTAATGCAAAATAAGTCTGCGCGAATGACTTCGCAATGTGGCTCTCATTGAAAGCGCTCAAAGATGGACTACCACGAGTCATGAGGCTAAGAATGAACTCATGTCCAGAAACACTGGCAGTATATGGTCAAGTCGATAAACAACGAGGGTCTGAGATATGTAAATTTAACACGCGAAATTGACCACACGCCTGGTCACCCATTAGCGAACCTCCTTCAGCTGATCAGGAACGAACAAGGGATCACTCCCTTAGGCTGGAGTCACAAATTAACAGACTGCTATGTAGACAGAATATTACCTCACTTAAGGGCAGTTCACTCTGGAACACACTGCCGAACTAGATAGCCATTGCTGACTCGATTGAGATGTTCTGAACTCTATTCGATAAGGATATACGTAGAGAGGTATGAGCGCCCCAGTTCTCTTGATCACTTCCCCGTCGCGAACACACGTCTACAGATGCGTATGTTCGTCTGTGTGTCTGTTCGTTTTTTACCGAAGGTCAGTTAGGTCAGTATAGGGTTCCGATGTGTCTAACTGTCCGAGGTTGAGGTACAGCAAGGAAGTTTTAGTTACAACCATTTTTCCTATACACACAAACGCTTTCTTGATAATTATGAACAGCTCAGCAAATTGTATTAGCTGATCAACATGGGGAACGGGAACTCACAATGCCCCTTGTACAAACCTATGAACTAGCAAATATCTGGGTTCGATTGTACCTGGAATAAGCTTAGACCCAACCCGCTTCTAGAAAGTCAATAGATCCCTTAACATCGACTGTTAGTACAACAATATGTGATTCGTGATTAACAAGGTCTTGGCAGTCCGCCTACGTTTACAGTGCACAAGGGACCTGGCGTATCGTATTACAGTGAAAACACTCAATGGCCTGAGAACATAAAACGATCGAACTAAATGGATCAGTTAGGAGAAATGCGGGTAGGCTAGATAATGGTTTCAGTTGAGAACGTAGTGTACCAAGCACAATATTGGAAACAAGATAATGCAAGATAGATTCGGTGAATCAAAGATTCTGGGTAGAGTCATCTTGAGCAGAAAAAAATATCAGCTTACTGGAAGAAAGACGATTCTCCTGACAATTCGTTAATGGTCTGCACTACCTTACGGACTGCGTGCGGGCCTTCGAAAAGTTCAAATCTGCAAACAAGTCTTGGCCGCAGCCATCCTATCGTGGTTGCAACAGATGCTCCTAACTTCAGCGTTGACACTGTAATGCCCCATGTCCTACGGGATGGACCGAAAAAGACGACCACGCACACTGTAAACATCTTCATAACTGTTGAGAAAAACAATGGTCAAATCCAGTATTAACTAGATTAACGACCGCAAGTTCACATTTTCTGATAGACCAAAAGTCGTTGTTCTGCAGCTTCGGCTCTACGAGAAACGCTCCGGTGTACTCAGCCAGCCGATTCTATCGCTGGGCATCCAACAGGTAAGTTCGCACTTCGACATGCGCCATCATCGAAAAGATGATTTTGGTCCAGCTGAAACTCTCTTTCAGCCCACCGACAAGCGGTTTCCTGTTGAAAAAGATACTATTATTACCACCGCAGTCTTCGAAGATGGTGTGCTTCGACTGTACTCTAACGCCAATAAGTTTGATTCTGACCACAGCAATAACGATCAGTCCTACGAAAGCCGACCAAACGCCCCAGTAAACAAATGTCTATGGATGGTGGTCAACTCTACAAAAACGAGTGAACTCCACCAGCTGTATCTACAACGTGAATCACTCTTAGTTGATGACTTCTGTATGACGCTGGTCAAATGCGTCACTGTTCCTGTCTCTTTCCGTCAAACTATCCTCAGACAGTTGCATTTAGACCGCTCCAGCGTTGGAGGCATCAACAACCAGGTTGAAGACTTGGTCAAGCAATGGAGTCACTGACACCAAGCCATCGGACGTCCGCTCAGGGTACAGTCTCAGTAACAGAAGCAGCCTGGGTAACGGTTGTCGCGACTATACATGGACTTTGCTGAAACCTTTGTCAGACGCACACTGCAAACGGCCGAAAATCGCCTCATAATTCGATTTCAGGAAAAGACAACCGTTTAGAGAAATTCGTTCTATCTGTCGAGAAAATTGGAATTTTCACTTGCTTTGTAATTTGAACGCGCTCCGTAATGTTGGAGTCTTCATTTTTGCGCTTGTCACCGATTGGTCCATTGCTTACCTATACTCACGGTTGCTGTGCACCCGTATGTCCCATTCGCGTTGATTATTGCTAAAAGCTTGTTTGAAAGTCGTCTTCTTCCTTAATCGTTGGGAAGTCTAGGTTGCAAAGGTGAAGATCTGAACATTTCATGATATCGATCAGTGATGTCACTCGATTCCGGCGACTGAAGATAGAGCGATTGGTGAATATCTTACGCCCTCTACTATCATCGACCACGTTCCAGCAAAATGTTGATCAGATGAAAGAACAGTGCTCAACAAAGGTTACACACTCGGTCGATACCGAAAAGTAAGCAACATCAATAAGATGCTTCATTTAATCCAGATAGGTTTATGTTCAGTCTGAGTACAGATAAACGTATCGCGAGGTTTGAAAAATAACCTTGACCCGTTCACGTTAAATTCAAGCCAGCTGATGCTAATTGCCTCTATCAATTTGCAGTCCAACCACTTCGGAGACGGAGAAGACAAAACGCAATGAACCTAGTTATCTACACTGCACACGTCGAAACCGTATCGGCACTGAACACACAAAGTGTAGCATGCAAACGAACATGGGCATCGAAGTGTAACAACACAGATGTTGTGCGGATCGATACGAACAGAGCACACTAAAAATATACAGAGAGCTCAAATCACTCTGTACCATTTATTTGTGTGAACAACGTGTAAAAGATAACCACTTTTTTGTTGTTGAACGAATCCATTTATCCTACATTTTCCTCTACATCACACAACGCGTGGTGTAAATGGGCCAAAATTCATAAGAGTTTATCAAACAAAACATAAATAGGTAATACTCGTTTTAGTACAGTATGAACTAAAAAAATACAATAATACAGTTGTGATTGTCAATTATAACGTATGGCATTTTCTTCATCAGAAACAAAAGCTTAGGTGTAACGATGACGAGAAAACTAGCTATGCGATCAAGGTTAACGTGATCACATTTCAAACAGAAAGCATACACAACGATAATCAACTTCTTGTTAACCAACATTCTGTCTTGATAGTAGTACGTTTGTAAACCGACTGTATATAAGCACGTTTTGCAAAAAACCTCATTTAAAAAAGACAGAAAGAAAAACTGACAGAGTCGATATGGAGAAGCGGTGTCTTGATATGGTTTGCAGATAATAACTATTCCAAAAAAATTCATGGATGTTCATTGGAAGAACAAACCATCGAAAGTGTAATACAGAGAAAAAGGCACTTTTGAAGTTAAGTTCAGGAAGGCGTCTGCTTCAAAGCATATCTATCCAATCTTAAGATTACGAGTCTAGTTGAACGTCGAAGAGTTGACTCTACGTCGCGACTGTAATAATTCATTCGATCAGCCTCTATTGAGAACGACTATCTTTCCAAATTATCTACTTCTCTCACGTTCTTCTCTAAATCACACAACGCGTGAGGTAAACATGGCAAAATGCGTGCACATTTATGAACTTTTTTTTAATCTGTTTGCACACTAAACCAACAATAGTAGCTATTACATGTGCAGCTGTAGATGGTAATTATAACACAAAATAGTTTCCATGTCTCCATGTAATCGATAATCACTACCACACCTGATTCTGGTGAGCAACGTTAACAGCGGCGCACGGTGGCCAGTGTCTAGCAAGAGTAAGATAATCGATAAGAAAAAGATAGGAGGATGATCACTGATTCACGTGAGCAGCTATGATACAACGCTGTTCACCTAGTTTAGAAAGCGTTTTTTTTAAACTCTGGTTTGAAGCATTTTATCATCATACATCTAATCGCAACCGTGAATGAGACTGAAAATTGATGGACTGGTATAGAACATTGGAATACATTTGACTGTATACTGATCTCGGTGGTAGAATAAAAGTCCCAGTTAGTGTTGGCGACTCCCATGCGAAGTGGTGGTGCATTTAATTCCTGCCTCGATTCACTATAGCCGGCTAACACAAGATCGGCGAAGCAGATTACTCTTCAAATTTTAGTGAATAGATCAACCTCTGTACCGAGGACAAAGCCTTGGTTTTCCAGGAGATTTTAATTTTAAGTGAGTGAAACATTGTGGCAAATTTTGTGAGAACTGACCGAATGATGTGAAAATACCGCTCAACAAGTCAATGATTTCCGTGATTTCAACTTGCAGAGAAGTCCTAGTCGAGGGGTCATCGATTGGAGTTAACAGACAGTAACTGTGTCTCCTCTCGAGGCGATCGGGCAACCTGATCATTATTCACAAGCGAAAGTGGTTGAGTGTTCACATATGATAATTCGGTCGTGCCTAATGTGAGGTCAATGGCGCAGTGGTAAACACGGTTGCCTCATGAACTGAATGTCCGTGGTTTAAGTCCCGGCAGTGGCGATGATATGCACTACTGACGAGCTCTAATGAGAGCGAAACTCGAGTCTAGTGCTTCTTTTCGAAATGGGCCGACTGGAAAGTCTATGGGAATGCGACAGCTGCGATCAATTGTGGGTGATGTTCAATTTATATGAAAATCCAAATCCCCTACTACTCATCATTGATGTGAAATTCCCAAGATTTTACTCCTCGGAACAGTGGAAGGAATCATCATGGCCCTACCACTAGTATCACGGTTTGCCACGGCACCTTTGTCCAAGAGATTTACAAATACATGAACGCAGAAGAGATGTCATAATAATCTTCACTAAGTACGGAACAAATTGTACAAAAAAGTAGTACTGATAATTAGTATAAACGAAAGAAAATACTATCCCTCTCACGATAAAATCACAGTAATTACAGTGCTTGTCGTTCAACCATGTTGGTAAGAGCCACGAAGGATGTTTACGCCAGTACTACAAACAACACATTGTGAAGTAATGAGTATCCATTAAAGATTGCATACCTAGAAGATCGATACAGAGAAGCGAGTGCACATGTGTAAGAGTGCCGTGAAGAGGGAACGATAGTTGTGCGTATTTTATGTCAGGTCTGTGTGGGTTAAGCACGGACTGAGGACACCTTTTGTCCATCGATCTAAACGATTACGCACATCTCCCAGCATGCTTATCCAAAATTGATGCGGTTCTGACCATTGTGTGGAGAATACAGTAAATCGTCATGTACACCTCAAAGAAGAAAACAAATTTTCAATTGAGTAAGTTGCACTAGCTGGCAGGAAACATTAAGGACAATATAGTGATCTACATCAAAACTTCGTAAAGGCTACCTTTGTAGTGACTATGTGAACTGTTCTGAGGTCATTAATATCTCACTGTCTTACAACTAAAAGTATATCTTTCCAGGACATGCTTGCTGCTGGTTTACTTTTCCTTATCATTCTCTGATTCCGTCTGATAAGGACAGGAATGTCTATTTAATCTCAAAGTGAAGCAGATGAATCAGATTTAAAACGCGAACGGCCTAAGCTCGTTATACTATGATTTGTATCCAAATCAGTCTACCAGCAAATGACGTGGAATGCACGAATGGTAAACACTTATGTTCATGTTGGTTTATGGTTATCCGCATGTTGAATGTTCTTCGTTGTCTTGCGTTCGAATGGAACACTCATAAGGGATAAATTAGTATCAATTTCTGATTGATATATTAACGTAGTGTTAACTGTAAGACTTAGATTGAGGTCTGGACGGAACCTCTAACAGGTAAATCCAACTCTCAGACAGCTCGGATAAGACACCACATTGCATGCAACATAGCTTGCTTTTACTCAGGCTTGTGTGGACTGATGACGTATCCGCTGAGTCAGGATGAATAATTCAAATTAGGTTTGTCATTGACATCCCACTAACTATCGTCCGCATGATCATAGATGAGTACTGGTCAGTCACCTATTCACTACTTCTTACCAACACCTTCCTTGGTTCAACAGACTCAAAACAACTCACCATCAGGCTGTGTATACAGATTAGTAAAGACACGTAAATTTGTCACGGAAGCCGAAAGATGAATGCATGTTGATAAAAAGGTAGCGAGTTCAGATAGGGAGTTGTGATTGGTCCGCATCGTCCGAGCAATACTGTCTGTAAGTGCTTATTCGTTTTGTGCAGTTGTGTTGTAGGTAGTTTGATATGACTGACCTACGTGTCACTGGCATCGAAATTCAACAAGTCTAACGTCAGTGTGAGAACAGCCTGTTGATCTATACGGTTTTGAGTGCGAACACTGAAATCACCTACATTAATCGCCTTCTAGATCTAACAGAGGTAAGAGAAAGGAGTTAGCGACACAGTGTTACTATGATTAGCTATATCTGTTGTGGGACTAGTAGAGTAATTACTATAAATGAGGGTCGGGAAGGGCGTGAGAACTAAATTTGATAAGACAAAGGAAGAGGGGTCAGCAGTAACATGTTTTCGCCTATATACCCTACTGTATGCAGCAGATGAGGCGACCCGGTGCACCCTGCGAGACAGCCGATGCGGTGTGGAATTACTAATATTGAGTGTTTATGGTACTATATGGGCTGATATGACGTCAGGACGATCAGACATAGACAAGAGAATGATTAAGGTGCTCAATTAAAGCCTTTAGCCCAATAGCCTGTGTCGTACAACAGCGGGTGAGCGGCGATGTAGTCCAACTGACACCCTTTCCGTAAAAGGATGCCAACCTCCTTCCAGCCCCTAACATGGAGAACCAGGAGACTGTTTGTCAGATTTCTACCTACTGGCCTGCCTGGTGTGAACGACTTTACGATGGTGATCGCCACACCGTCCAATTCAGCCCAATAGGTCATCGAGATACGCAAACCGTCACACGGCGTCAAGATGTAGTCTGGTTATGACGGTCTCTGGCTTAGCGAATACGCCAAGAAAGATGTCCAATACTATAGCAATCTCTTAGTGTACACTGAGCTGTTATGTTGTGGTTGATAGCATCCGCCGTGTAGTTTCACTACGGATTGCCCTAAGTGTTTCAACAATCAGGCCACTTTTCAGGATATGTGGTTTACCTGTTTTGAACCCAGTGAAGAATTAATCGACAGAAGCTCCAAGAATGATGCGCCTCCTGGTGATAGTTCTAACTAAATGAATACTTCAAGTAGAGGCAGGCTTTGGAATGTGAGACTATTCATACATTTTGCAATGACTCACTGCATCAATGATGTTGAAAAAGGCAGGTAAAGTCAGTGCTCTCGAGGGTGATGAAGGTTTAGGTGTACTTCTGTGGTTTTTCTTACAGAATCTAGTGCACTTTCAGACAAACAGCAGACATGTGCAGTTAGCATCGACTCGATGACTCAAACTTGACACAAAGAAAGCACGGCCCACTTTCACATGTACGCCAGCCGGACATCCACGTATCAGAGACATTTTTGTTATAGTTATTATAACTATTATTATTACTAGTAAAATTGTTCTACTTGTTTCTGATGGCTATCATACACGTACACGAGTAGCTTTGTGGTCAATGGTAGTGTGTGTTACTCAATGGGATACAGAAGTAACAAACATATCGATACAAGTGAAAATCAAGCGGTCAATTACTGAAAGGGATCCAGTAACGACACTCAGTGATCGATGTTGCCAGGCGAGCGCATACACGCACATATACAAAAGTGCAACGAATCGACAGTGAGTGATGTACCCTTCCTCCTGATAGGTTTGAATTGACCAGCCGGTGGTATCTGACCCTGATCATTTGCTTGACTATGCATGTACAACTCGGCATTGTACATACTGGATAAATGTGTAATAAGTGTAATGAAATAGTGAATGAACGAAACATCATGCTCATGTACTTGAAGTTATCGAAAGGACGAATAGCTCTCTGATGATCTGTTCTTCGCCAGTCGCACGTTGTCCACCTCACCAGTGTCAAAAACAAAGGCAACACAGTCAATTCAATGAAAAACGAATAATAAAATTTCACCCATCATTGTTACCGATTGCTGAATATCCATCAGATATAAATTATTCCACGGAGCCGAAAGTACCAAAGAATGCGATTAAGCGTCATCTGAACTTTATCTATAGTTCAGTCGTTTGCTTGTAAACTGCGGGATCCTCGATAATGATCGTTTGAAGTTACACATAGTGTGATGGGGATGCGATAATGACTGGAAAATCGAAACAGGTGGGATCGAGCAAGTCATCAGTGAGCGAAGTCGGCTAAACGAACGAAACCGAACGGAAGTGTACCGGACGTTTACATAGAAAAAACCCGCTGCTTTGCAGAGTGGAATTCCGGTTCATAAGCGCCATATGGTGAGCAGTACGAGAGTGTGCAGACTGGACAATAAAGGGCTTATTTTTTTCGCTACAATAGGGGTTTCTCTTTCTGATTTTTAGACCAAAGTTCGTTACGGTCTGTACGACTTGGTGATCATTAAACATCCTCGTGAACTACTGATGTAATGTTGCTGAAAGTGATGATCCTGTGTCGGTAGTCAAACTATATGCAAGCATTCATTCAACAGACACCAATTATGGTAGATTTTTCCAATCATAATGTTTGTTTGAGTTAGAAAGCAATCGTCCACAACTATATAGGAAAAAATGTTAGAGAAACAAAGTCCAGACCTGACGTCAAAAACCGGTTCGATTTTTCATAACATCCAAAGTGGGCTAGACTATTTGAGTTACTTCCCAAAAAGGCTTAGACCGTTTACTAAATCGCTGTGGTAGACTGGGAATTCCCGTGCGACGTACTAACGAAAACTCACCAAAAAATCGCGAATATCCAACTTATATTTAGATCGGAAATTGCGGAATGCAATCGGCGCGTACGTACGAAATCGAAAATCGGAAAGCGTGTGTGCTGGAGTAGTCTTGCTCCCGGCAGCCGGGAACTGTACAGTCTCGATGGTCTGGAAATCACGATAGAGCACATCGCGCATGCGTTGCTGCTGAATCGAACCGATGTGATGTTGGATCCCAAGTTGTAGGGCGCGTTGAATTTCTGTAGTCGGTTTCTGAATGAGTCAGTGAATAATGAATAAACAAGGTGAAACATGACATCGACTTTCGAATTATGTGTAGCTAAACGAGGAGAAATGATATGGGCAAAGAAAGCTTGAGATATTTTGCAATATTGATGCGTCCTATACTAGCAATCGGAACACCGACAGTTTACTTTGTTGAACAGTACAGAAACAGTGTTGCAAACAAGCCTCAGACAATCATAAGGCAAGAAGCGGAACAAAGTAAAGAATGGAAAAACAGCAAGTAGTTGAGTGATTTTGTCTCACTTTGTAAGGTTATATGGTCATAATACACGATTAACAATAACCAACTCTAAAGGTACTCACAATGTATTGACTAAAACGACCTGAAACCAATTCGATATGAGACAAACAGATGCCCTGTTGCTACACGACAATACATCGCTTCGAGACCTCAATGATCTGATGGCAATAAGCAATAAAATCGAACTGACCCAGTGGCTGTTACTGCTTTCAACATTCTCCTCATCAATTTCCAAGTGGAAAGAAAGTGACCAAGCATGATGTATCGTAAAATAAAATAAAAACAGAGAGCCATATTGTTTCTCCTTGGTTTTAACCTTTTGTATAAGATGTTTGTAGTCATGCAGTATATTGGGACATGAGCAAGAGCTATCGTAGCGATCAAGGATACGATTATAAACAGAACGACTGCTAATGAATATGAAATAAATTAAATAATTATGGGTGAATCATCATTAACATAAGTCAGAAGGCATCGTGGCTGGGGCCGCCATCCACCTCAACAATGATGCGGAATAGCCCGGAAGAAAACATTACTGAAAAGGTTACAAAATAATAAAAGACCGGTCGAAAAGAGCAGAAATGGTTCGAATGCAGGCAAGTCACGGACTGCGACAAACTGCTAGTCCGGATAGCATCTTTAATTAGCGATTTGAGTGATCATGAGAATCTCATTTTGGCACATGAAGCCTACTACTCACTTTAATTAACCTCATATTCATGGTTATCTAATTTCGTGACCACGTGGTTGTATGACTACCAAGCGGTCTTACCCAACTATTGTATAATACTAGGTACAACAAACGTTCAGCTGACATACGAAGTATGTGACCAAACGACCACAGGCCGTACATCGTGATTAGATGACCAACTGATCGCGCATCCCGAACATTTCGGAATACACGCCGGCAAACGGCCACATTGCTCACGCGATCAGTCCATTTAATGTGGGCTAATTGGCGGAGACAACGATGGTCAAACACAGCAAGCCTGCTGGCAGCTTCGTTGGGAAGAGGCCACGTTTCGGAACCATAGAGAAAAACAGAACGTACACAAACATTATATGCCTTTCCTTTCGAAAGTAACAGGAAATCTTCTCGACGATAGTGAAGAAGCAAGCTAGAAAAAGGCAACTCATGCCTTTCCTATTCTTACTGATCATCATCAGCTGACAAGACAATGCTATTCAAGCGTCGTTTCAGAATCAACCTAAGTCGGCGACTTATTGATCAGCCACAAATGACATAAACCGTTTGCAGTCGGCCCAGCTTTAATAACATTCGTTATCATAAGCGTACAAATCATCCACCTGCAATCTGTAAGCCATATACTGGTCTAGTAGTAAGTCTTCGGAAGTATGTTCGCCATTCCTGCATCTCGATATAGTCAAACATGTAGCATCAAGGTTGCGCACTGTGACCTGCAAACAACACATTCGAGTTGCAAATTAGAATAAGACAGTACCTGTGAGAACAAAGATTCTTTGGAACGCTTGCGGCTCCGCTATCCTAAAACCATGCTTCATTCATATATATATATATATATATATATATATATATATATATATACAACTGCGACGAAAAGGCGATATGCACCGCAAGAGTAAGTAGCCCATAATTTCATTAACGTCTTCCGTAACGGGTCGCGCCGATCAGAGGAATTCAAGCACGGGAGAAAAATGTGACATACAGCGGCTAAAACGGTGACGACAGTTGCCAATCCATTAGATCAATTTACCTTACCAGTCACTTTGCACTACACCTCAATGAGCAGTCGAACTTAAGCGCCCCTATGGACTCAGAGAGATATATCCATCTCACGGGGTGAAATAGACTTGACAAAGGAAACTGACAAATGAAACTGCTTCAAATATATCGTTAATTCATTATACTGTACTATACTAC
>LUCH01002026.1:7909-19011 GCA_013368495.1 Paragonimus heterotremus
ATCCACTTACGACGGCTTCCGTTATTTTGCATTCCTTCCAACATTTGTTTCTCTTGATAAGAGCTCTACGCACCTTTCGTTTCTTTCAGGACGGACGAGTTCGAGCCCATCTTGGTACTAGGGGGTGCAAATTAAACCATGTGTAATGTAAGCTCTTCTTTGATGACTTTCCGCATATCATCTGGTAAAGCGCTTCCCCCCTCAGGAGCCCAAGTCATACTCCATGTCGCTTCCAAAAGCCGTGCAATACATTGGACCAGAATTGTGAACAAGTTTTTCAGGGTAGGCCCTTTTGTTGCGCGGACTTCGAAGCTCAGAACATATTGATCATTCTTCTTAGGCGGGGCCCCACGTTCCAAGTTTACAATGCCTTGCTTGTATCCAGTAATCACTAGACCCAACCCGGATTGTGCACGCCCGTTTCGGAACCGAATAGGCAACTGAACCTATTGACTTAACGAAGTAGTGTTACCAGCCCTGGAATATTAGGTCGGGAATACCCATCCTGGCCATTTCATGGTCCAAAGAGATATTCGGGAGGTTGAAGCCCCCAGCTGCCACTAAGCTCGCTAAATCATTGGCAAGAGTGCATAAGACATTTAGCAGAAGCATATCTTTATTACGTTCAGTCAGTGACCCCCTATAGGCGCTGTGGATAAGCAGTCTCCTGTTGTCCTCGTGAATGTATCAAGAAATCGCTTGTACCTTCGGGATGTTTATTGAGAACGGGGCCTACTACTGCTCGTACCGATTGCTTACTAACAGCAAGACCACCCCATCCGCGCGCCCATCCACGCGGAAATGTCTTCTTGAGGACAGTTCCCAGAAGCTGTTTAGGGCTTTAGCCATTATTAAGCTATAGCTAGAACATCGAACCTCTTACTGCGTTCCTTAAGCTCCCTCCACTTACAAATAATGTTGCAGGCACTTGTATACCAAAATTTGAGATCCTTTTAATGTAGCATTTGTCAGGATAATTTTACTGTCAGAACTCTCCCGGGAGTGAAGGACCCGAGGAGATCGAGATGAAAGAAGTCTTTGACTTCCCTAATAATCACATCACGGTGGATTTCGTGGAGCTCAAAAATGCAAGGGAACTGGACATTATCCGGAAACCGCCGCAAGTCTTGTGAACCGACCTGATGTGACCTGACGTTATCTGACCAACTGATCCATTGATATTATAGACAGTATTCAGCATAATCATAATTGGCACAGTTCGAATGTGCATTTCAGAGCACCAAATTTTGATACTTATTTGAGTGCTTCATACTCAACAATAAACAACTTCAATTTTGTTCGTGTTCATGAATACGATAGTTTTCAAGGACACTCAGGGGAACCAAAATGAATGCTACTCTAAATGAAGGTCAAATGTAAATATTTACAATTGAATTTTATAGGAGGAACAGCAAATATGTTAATGTTTACGTGAGGGCGCACGCTTGCCTTATGTTATTTGCTTGGGGATTCTGTTGTCCAAACGGCTTGTTAGCCGCACGTCATTTCAAAACAGCTTGGCCTGGTGGTACAATAAAAAAATGGAAATATTGGTTCGCCATTCACATGTCATTTCAATCAGTTTTATTCGCACTCGTTGTGTTGGCCTTCATGATTGTGGTAGTTAATTTAACTGGTTATTCTACACTATCAAAATTACCTTATTCCGCCCACCCATTGCTGGGTTTCATAACCTTCTTTCTTTCGTTTTCTAACGTAAGTCCATATTTTACAAACTCATATTGTTTAGAACAGTTATTTTTCGCATGGATGCTGATAACCTCCACCGGTGGCAGGCGCTCTTTGTTCAGAAATCTTCATCTGTGTGTTGGGCTTTTAGCGCATGCCTTGTCAGTCCCGTTAATACTAACTGGATTTCAAATGCCGAAAATGGGTAATCAAATGTGCTCTTCCAAAGCGTATTCCGGGATGTATTTGATATCGTTAATATTCTACGCCATTGTCGAGGTGGTATTAGAAGTCATGGGATACAAAATCCTATTCAAAATCAAAAGTTCGTTTGCACTTTTCTATTTGCTGATGGTTGCAGAACTGCGGCAGAAACTCCAGCCATTTGGTTTGGATGTTGAATTGATCATTCAACGTATTGCTCAGGTAAGACAAGCTCGGGTTACATATTTTCTCTAAATCTAGCAGCATATCCGTGTAGCCTAATAAAATGCTCGTTGTGGAGCTGTGCGAACCACGGAATGAGGCCTCACCGCGTTTCCTGTGGGCGGCTTGTAGGCAACAGAAACATTTTAGGACTCAACCAATAGTTTTCACCATACCTCCACTGATTTAGTTAAGAACCACGGACTTACAAAGTATGATTTGCGCGACACAGAATTATTGTAGTTTGCTCACTGATACAGTATTTGTAATAAAGCACTGAGACGTCCGTAATGATTCATGAGGTCCTCATAAACCGCACTCGCCCTGCGGATTATCAGAACGTACTTTTGTAAACCCTTCTTGTCCCTGAGACGTTTATTGTTAAATGTTATAATGAAAATCGGTATAAATATTGGATGGTCAACCGTTTTGCTTACTATAATAAACTGACATTCAGTATTTTGCACTGAAAATACGCATGTCGCCAAGCAACAATCCTTAGTAAGTCCAACTACGATTCAGCTGGATCAACTGTGGTTGACATCTTGATGAGTCTGGATTGAGTCAGTGGGGATCCACGAAATCTTCCTAGTAGGAAACCAGTGAGTGTGCAACAGACAAAGAGTAACCGACCAAAACTTACGAATTCTTGCTGCATACGTATTTATGCTCCGTTACTAAGTTAAGCAATCATTGGTTCATTTCAGGAAATCAAAAATTCAGTGCAATCCAGTAATGTCCGAACTAGAGTACCCGACTATAAAAATAGGCATGCAGTTACAAAACGTGCAACTTAAATACGATAACTACAGACTTAAATAAAATAAGTACGTAATATTTTTATATACCAAACTCTGTGGTGATTTCGGTGGTCTTCATGGTTAGTGACTTTCACCTAGATGATTGTGTACGCTTACTTGAGGGAATTTGTAACAAAAACGATTAAGTATTCTAAGCTTTGTACGAAATCCTGACATACAAAACATATCTGTATAGCTGGCAGATGGTGACATCATGACAAAAACCCCAGCAAACGAAAGTTCAAGAAGAAGTTGAACTTACGGCAGAAGTTAAGTTGAACAACCTGAAATGACAGTTAAAAGACAGATCACTAATAAATTAGCTAACGAATGCCAGCCATGTTGCAACAATTTGAACCAGTAAATATTGTGACAGTAAAGTGAACCACAGTTAGAATGGAATGAATTATGCTAGAACCAGCCAAAAGAAGGAAAGATAACACTATACCCAATCGCTGGCACTACTTTGTGAAACAGACGGAATAATATAGGCCTGAAACGACTTGATGCAATTTAACTGAACCGTAATTTTATTATCTCCGGAATTTACATAATTGTATGAAACTTGCTATTCAGTTACAAAATGCATATTCTCAGTCCATATTAAGTATTCCTTTTGATAGTTGTTAATGACTGCATATTCTTTTGACGCTCTTTTCGAATTCTTCTTACCATTTAACCTACAGTTCTTTTATTATGTCACGCCAATTTCATGTTTTGTGTAAATGAGTACCATCCCGCTGTTTCCGCCTTGGACACTGTACTGACTGTTTCAAACATAACTAGATAAATTTTGCCTTGATGTTTGCCCCCAGGATTTATAACCAACGTGTTAATTTTGTAAATGCAACCGATGAGATTCCATCAAAAAAGCACTTACTACTTTTGGGCTTTATTTAATTTAAAGTTAATGACCTATCCATGTCACCGCTTTTCCAAACAGAAATCTTTAAGGGTCGTTCTTGATGACAGACTGTTGTTTGGGCAGTTTTTATCTTCTGTGCATAGTTTATCATGGAAAAAGCGAGAGATGTTTCTCCTTGAGAATAAACCAGATGACAAACGTGCAACATAGAGAATTGGGAGTTTGTTTAGTAAAATTAAACAATCTCAAGCCGCTCAGTTAATATAACCTTACGTTTTACCCCAGTTTACAAGACAATGGTTAATTTTTTGGTTCTTTGTAAAATAAAGCTAAAATAATTCTGCTTCTCATAAACTATGTAGATTTACTCACAAATTGATCATTTACACATGATGAAATCGGAAGTTTGTTGCTCCTTGCGAAGTTTCTCAACAGATACAAAGTTGGTTAGTAGAAGTGTTCGCTGCGTAAACCTAAACATTTCCAGTCGTGAAATGGCAGACTCTTTCTGTCCCACGAGATGAAATCTCTTGAGAGGCATATAAATCCACCGAGTGATATAATTTGGCCGGTAGGAAAGAAACAGCAATTTGTTTGTCTTACTACAAAAATCAAATGTTTTCCGACCAATTTATACATTCACGAGTGTTATAATATTTTACGAATTATCTGGCGTATTGTTGTCTGTGATGTCGAAGATGATATTTGATATGTTACTGCGAAAGTGCCGATGAACACCAGCATCAGAAATAATTCAAACGCATGTTGAAATTACAAATGAATAAAATTTTCTGCTTTTATCATTAGCTGAGGCTACAGTTTGGCTGCTTCTGAAGATTTTCAAAGAAAAAATGTTTTATCCATTTGCAAAAAAGAATGTAGGTTGATTTTTGAATGTCACATTGTATATTTAACGTTTTTATAAGCCCTTAGTTAGGAACACGATGAGTATCCAGAATATCTCTCATCTGTTAATGTCAATGATTTTTCAAAAGTTATTATGGCTGACTTGAGGTTGTTGAAGACTTTTGGCCCAACACGGCTGTCAACCTATTGTAGGGTTTCATCGATCTAATATCATATCTAGTACGTGCCTTGTTTTTCTCACCGCATTTCCGCTTGAACTTTGCGTATATCATAATCGATATAATTGCTTGTTTCTACAGAATCCACGGCATAAAAAACAACAGGTAATGGAACTACTGTTAAACAAGGTAAGAAAATCTACGGCATAATGCTTCCAATTTTTATTATTAATTGTTCTAGTTTTTGTTAGACAAGTTTTCTGCAAAACGTTTTTGAAGAGGTCGCTACTTCCTCCTTGATTGCTCTGTAGGAGGCTACTCTCACTGTAGCACAATGAATGATAACATCAGACTCAGAAAAACCTGTTACAGTGGCCGAAGCTAATAGACACCTGCGTTTAAACATCGCCGCAATTGGCTTATTCTGGAGCACGTACGGTTTCACTCACACACCATGTGTCCAGTTTAAACCCGAAGAAATAAGACCAGGATGTATGTGGTGGAGCTTTTATGTCCAGCCTGTCAATGCTGGTAAGCTAGTTGGTTAACTATCACGGAAAGGAAATCCTTATCCTTCGGACAGTAAACGATGGGAGACTCCAGTGGTGGGATTTAAACTAGGAAGAAAAATACTAAAAATATGATTCCGGAAGCACTTCAGTAAAGGAGTTTATGTTAGTGCACTGCAAAAAGAATATGGAGGAAAAGTAAAATGCGACGTTGGACTGGAAGAAAACGGAAAAACATTTACTATGTTCTCCACCAGGATAGTTGAAGAAAGAAAAAAGTGGAAAGCCCCAGACACGCGAATTTCTGAAAAGAAGAGCGGGTTATTCGCAAAACAACGGTGCTTATTGGTTGATGTATATGACAAAAAATAGATATAACTGAAATAACTCGCACAAACCCAGTGCACTCGTTGTCCTTTGGTTAAGAATGTACTGCAAGTAGGCTAGTGACCTACCAATCCAAAGCAGCCAGCACATTCGTGGCCACATACATCACCACATTATGTGGTCGTCACTACGACTTATGGCGTTGGTGGTTCCCTTGCTTGCCGTGCGCTTCCGTTCACGGCCACGGAATTCCTGCTGAATGAACTTGCGGATGTCGGTTCAAGACATATTTCTACATATCGTCCGGTTTAACTCTGATTTTTCTCGGCATTTAAGATCACCATTGAAAGGTGAAAGACCAATCTGAACAGCATCATTATACCCCCACTTTTCGATGACTAGGGTTTCGCTTGCCCGATTTCAGTTGTCCATACAGCAGCTACTTGGAAACACAGTCATTTCTCATCCAACGGACATGACCTGCTCAAACGAGGTGATTCAAGATCAGCATGGCTTCCATCCCGTTAATGTTCATTCATCACAGTACCTCAGTGATTGCAATTATGTCCGACCACCGAATACCGAAGACACGTGCTGGAAACTACAGATAAAAACGGCTCATATAGCGCACGGCGCGCTGATACGAAATCTAAGTTTCACTGGCATACATCAGCATAGATAGCATCATTGGGCTGTAGACACAGAGCTTAGTGGCCATCTCCGGGCTGTATTTGTTTTAGACACGTCTTTTAAGACGTTTAAATGCAGCACTAGTCTTTGCTACACAAGTTTGTAACCTGCGGTCCGCGGATAAGTCTGCCTACAACTTACTACTCAAGTATCAGCGGTTCAAGCAGCTGCCGACAACGTTTCTACTTATGCGAGTTTCAGGCGCATGTGGAAAAACGGGACCTTTTGGTAAGAGAAGACTGAAATAGAGATAGTCTTACCTCTGTTGATATTCATTTGAAACTTGGGTGCCGAGGTTGCGGAAGACGTGGTCAGTCGCTATAGTGCAGCTGATACGCAACTGGGCAGATTGATGCTCTAATCGCTGTTCGGACATTGCTTGCTACCCTTACCTCTAAACAAAGGTACTAACAAAGCAGTCTTGAATTCTTGTGGAATTCCTCTCCGCCAGAGCAAAACATATTTAAACGCCGATTCATCATTTTTCAGTAGGTCTTCTGACAATTCATTCTTGCTTACAGCCTCTCCATTGCGCAGTTATCTAATCGCTCCCTGCAACTCTAATGAATTAGGGGCAAGAGCAGGTAAAGATTACAAGACCAGTTTTGGTAAGCTCATCACGTTCACCTCATAAGTGGTAAAAGGATGGTTCAGTGGGCTGCCAAAGTGTTTGCGCCAAAATTTTATGATGTCCTTTGGCTAGGTGTACAAACTGCCTGTGTCCACTTCAATTGATGTCTTGTGCTAACTGCGGAACTGCTTTTATTGTCAGTGAACAGCGTGGTCCTCCATCCGCTCACATTGCCTATTCCACCAGTTTTCCTTTACTCCGTGAACACATTTGGACAGTTGATGGCGGGGACTCCGAAATTCCACTTCCTTATCTTCACAGTCCGGATCCATTGTGAAGGCGAGGAACAACTCATTCTTCTATCGTACAAACCTAGAGAGAGCCACGTTGTTGTCATCGAAACAGTCTGGACGTTTCTGGCGTTCGACACTTAGCGTATCGGTGGCTACTGTCGTAATCACTTCCTTCAGCTTTTGTAAAATAAAATCGGGAGTGGCGAATATAAAAGTACCTTGCAGACCAGGGGAAACTGCAAGTTGGAAAGCAGTCAGAGACTCAAAACTATCTTGTTATAAGGCCTCTGATTCTTACATTTTTGAAAAAGCAAGTGAAAGGCAAACGTAGTCAAAACACTGATGACAGTTCTCTGCTAGGATTACAAAAGAAATTTTGATTCAGTTTTTACCAAAACGCACCTTTATCTATAAATCCCATCACTTTGTGAATAATACATTTGGTCGATTTTTCAACGAAATTTTAGGCTATTGAAGAGAAAGAATTTACGCAAAACAGCTTCAAACAAATACAAACGGTAAGCTTCTGTAGCCCACTGAATATATATTGATGCATTATTAATCTCGTTGAAACGTTTCCCATGAAAAACGCAGCGGTATGCAATGTAATTGTGTTCGAGCTGTGATATTTGTTATAGTCACGTTCTCGAGCCAACCTTGAGAATACTATCGCAAGTATTATTTATCCACAGAGCCTCAACGGGGGTTATTGTTACCATCATGATTAACTGTGACTTGTGTCTCGGGAGCCCGACCGTTACATTTAAGCTCCTCACGATGCACCCAGTCAGGTTGGTAGGTTATATGCACACTGGTTGTTTTTGCTCGTAGTGAAATATGTACCTCTATGATGAGGCAGCAGCATCAGGTACACCGTACATCTGATGACGTTCATGATTAAATATACCATGTTGTGGGCGTGATAAGGTAAAATATTTCTATTGCACAGTTCTAATCAGATTAGCAGTTTTTACATCAAACCAGAGTTAACGGTCAGACTTGGTGAGAATTCCCGTACCGTTGGTTATTTCAACAAAGTTTCAAACTTGTTTGCCAATAATGATTAATAACATGCTTTATTTATGACTTCAACTGTGACGTGAGTGAAGAGTTTAAAACAAAACTTTCAACCCCTTGGTTTGGAGCCTTTTCCTCAAAAACGTACATGTCAGATTATTACAGGTTGTAAATTAGAGGGTGTGCTTATCCTTACGGCTCGATAACACTATCGTTTGGTGTCAATATAAGATTCTAACAAACCGTAGCCTCATAAAATTTGCATATTACAGGTGTGCTGTACACAATGTCTACGAGAAAACGTTCGATCAACTAGGATTAGATGTGCGAAGTACAAAGGTGCAGACTTTTATTCCAGATACTTAAAGTATATATATAAACTAAAACCTATCTTAATCATCCCGCTGCAAGAATAACCGGACATCACAGGCATGTCAGGAATACTGAGTCCAAAGTATGTCGACGATCCTACCGAGTTTAACCACATCTAAATATATACAATGCATTACATGAACACACATTTTGATGGGGCACGATTCGAAGAAATATATATTGACGATAATCGGGCTGTGCTATTTATTCAGAGTGAATCAGCAAGTGAACTCATCAAAAGAGATTTTCACGCACAAGAGTGTCATTGAGTAAGGGCTAGTTGGTGGATAACTGATCATGATTACATATAATGCACAGTAAAATTGTGAAAATAATTGTCTGCCAGCAGTTACTGCTTTATTCTATATCCTATCTTAAACCTTATCGATTAACCATTGGAAGCTAACTCATTTTCCACTTGCGTTCTGTGAATTATTGTCTAGAGTAATCACTTTTTTATGCAAAGTGGATAAACATCACCAAATTGTTGCACACTTTTCTTTGGATTATACGTTCATTAACCCGTTGTGAGCTTCGTTGATTCTCTTTCAAATGCATGGTTGTTATAAAACTTCAACGTCAATTCTACAAAGGAATTCCAGAAGCAAACTCTTCTACTACAGAATCTGCCAGTCACTAATTTTTTCTGTAAACTTACGGGTATAAAAAATGAGTCCCGATCAGATAAATAGCTCTAAAAATTTGATATTAGTAATACACTTACACTTGTGGACTTCCAAGGGACCCTAAGTTTGGAGAAAGCCAACATTATGAGCCAAGAAGTCAAAAATGCTTGCAATAATCATATTGACGGATGCTTCGTGGAAGGGTCAAACACATTTAACCACTTGGGGAGCACAAACTCGAAAGATTTCTCACACTATACCGAGCTTAACAGACGCGACTGCTATGCAGCATCAGTAATTATCAGGTCCCCATCGAGGGTATGGAAGGACTCCGTGTTAAACATTAACAAGAAAATTAGTGTGTCCGAATTGGTTGCTCAACACAATCCTACACGTCAATGTGTCAGAACTAACACAAAAATCCATTCTACTCCCATATTCTTAACTGAGTCTTTCACAACAAATACCATGATTATGGCTCAAACAGATATGCTCCCGACAGAGAGTTTATAAATTCTGTTTTGCATCTTCCAATCAGTAAAGCTTGCGATTGCTGGTTCAGATGAGGCAAAAGAGAGTCGGCTGAACATCCAGGGGTATGCTGTACGATAAAATGACTAACGGCCTTAGAGTTGACCAGTCTTGCGTTACGCAGATTTTGGTATGCGTTGTGTATAGACTGGTAGGGTTACCGACATCTTTAAAAAAGGAGGCAGAAACACGTCAGTAATCAACTTATGAGTGCAAAGACTTGTGTGTGTTGTAGAGGGATTAGCCGCTTAAGAGAAAAAAGAGACGCAAACTACGCGACCAACACCGATACGAGTATCACTCAACGTTGTATTTACCGGCTAAAATTGAAATAAATTATATCTTTCAATTTATGTGGTCAATGAAAGAGCTGCAAGCTTATCTCATAGGCGCTGTAAGCAACCTTATATCGAGACGGACAAACACCATCATAATGAGTGTTAGAAGCATAAATTTCAAAAGGTGCCTCGAGGGCATCATTAAATTTTCAATCGATAGAAGCGTTTCCGACTGTCCTTACTGAGTTAGCTAACACCATCACGTCGAACAAAGGTGTCTACTGTTATTTCAACAAATATGCTACACTTCCAGGAACTCGCAGTTTTAAATTAAAACCTGTTGTACATCTACCCCGCACAGATGCAACTACTGAACCACAGCTGGAGGGGGTTCCTGGTGCATCGTATCTATCGTCTGCCAATAAACTTTGATTCAGTAAAAACATACTTGAGTTAGAAAGGTATCCTGTTTTGTGTTTTCAGCCCAAACTTGTTCAGAACACTGTCTCTCGTGCTTTATGTAGACCACTTGATGCAATTATTCAGTTAGCAGATAATTTGAGGGCGAATTTTCACGATGCTCCTAAAGTCAATATATTTATCGTACATGAATATCTTTTTTGAACAATATTCTACATTAGTGCCTTGACACAGCTGTTCAATACCAGCGTGAACGAGTGAGAACATCGAAATTCATGCCATCTCTTATATCCAAATGAGCACTGGATCGATATTCCAATTGTATTCTACAGTGGATCTACACTGGATCGATATTCCAATTGTATTCTACAGTAATTCAAAACATAGCCTGATGAATCAATGTAATATTCCGTTGAATTAAGACACTTTCTCCAACCCAACCGCTCGTCATGCATCTTACAAATCTGATTGCACATTTTTAAGGTTAAAGACTTATTATTGATGGAAATTCAAGTGCTATTTTAGATGAGACTCAAATGTGAAAGGTCAGGGCTTCGTATGGATTCGAACCAGCGAAAGAAATACCATGCCTCAAAACGGCAAGCACTCTATCCACTGAGCTACGAAGCCACGCCAGGAGCTCGGAACTTTTACATTTTAGAC
>LUCH01002026.1:49210-104564 GCA_013368495.1 Paragonimus heterotremus
GCACAGTCTATTACAAATACCTTAATTAAACGCATGGTTTATATTAGCCAATAATACTGTCTGAGAACCTGGGGCAAAAATGGTTTGCCAAATGAACGCACTTGATTTTTAGCTCTGTCTCGCGTTCTGTCTCTTCTCTGAGTTCATTAGCATCGGCCTCTAGGCGTTTGACTGCGGCTTCCAGTTGTTTGTCGCGCTCCCGTTTCAACTGATCTCGTAACCCGTTTTCTCGGGCCAGATATTGAGCTTCCAACACAGATTTTATGTGCTCTTCCCATGCCTCACGCTCCAGTACGTTACGCTGTTGTGCCTGTTCTATTTCTTGCTAAATTCAATAGTAATCAAAGACGAAGTAGTGATGGTGACCCAAGAAATAGAGCCTATTAGATGTTGGTAAAATATAATGGGCAAGCGACAGCAGTTGACGTGTAATAAAAATGAACTGCGAGGACAATGTGTAGCACAGCTTACTGGCGCGTGAAAACTATGATTATTTACTTATCACTACAGTGTATTATGCTTCTTTTGCATACTGAAGCCGCTTACTTCAAGGCCGGAGTTACATGTAATTACGCTGCATAAATTAAACAATACTATGGTAAGCATCCATCCAGAGGACTGTTGCACTGTTGGTTTTACGAAACACTTGTTAGAAGAAGTGGGCACTTATCAGGTTGGTGTTAATTCACTTTACAATGTCTGTTTGTTTTATTCCCGTATGGTTCGATCATGGTTATTGAACTGAACCACTGAGGAAACTTTATTTGCAATAGAAGTTGTTGCCTAAGAAACATGCACCGCAACCTGATTGGATTCTTTAGTTGAGGCTAATTATAGAGACCTGCCTTCACGCAAATTGTCTACTGGCTCACATTCTTCTGGGTTCCTTTGTTGTGAACAACGACTGTGGAAACCTGTCTGTGGAAACGGAATATAAAACTTTTGCTGATAGCTTTTATCACGTTGATAGTATAATCATATTCTACAGATTCGTTAACTTCAATACTCAGGGCAAAGAAATGTGGTTTAGTGATATGACTCAAGTGTTGTTTTATATGCTTTCGTTGTATTGTTTTTTTGTTTGTCATCTAAGATTATCTGAAACGAGGTCGCATGAGTAAAATTGACAAACGTAAACTCAGTTTTTAGAATGGTGCAACAGTACGCACAACATAACTTACTACTGATTCAAAGTATACGTCTACTCAGGTATTCTGCTGTAAAGAGAAGTTAAGGCTAGACTGTCATAATATACAGATTTGTGTTCGCGCTTCCATCACTGTCAAAACATTGGCAACTGATAAAATAATCGACAGCATGGTTCACTCGTTATGACCAGACATAGAATCTGTTATTTATCAGTAGGATGGTTTGTTACGGAGTATGCAAAGCACCAATCATTCAGGCAAATTTATTATCTAATTTGTGAATGGCTGAACTGATATGCCATCCGTCATCATGGATGGTTAGTCAACTGCAAAACTTTGAAACATAACCGATCTAGTTATGCTCTCTTACTAGTTACCTGTTGCCTTTTCGTAACCTCTTCCTTGATTTTCTCTATCTCAATCTGGAAATCCTCCTTGGATCGAGCCAGAGCATCCTCGAGTTTGTGCTTGTTCTGTTCCATTTGTTCTCGCTCACGAGCGGCCGTTAAAGCTAGGCGCTCCCGTTCGTCAGATACTTCAGTTAACAGACGGCGACGCTGTATCTCTAGCGCTGCACGCTCTTCACTCAGTGTTTTCTCCAATCTAAATGAAGAATATAAATCTATCAATAGGCAGGAATAAATTATCATGAATTACTTCAGATGAAATCAGTGTCAACTGAAATTGTGGGTTTTCTTACATTTATTCAGCAGTGTTGCACATCTAGCTGACCATGTCGCAACACTTTCTGCCGTGTGTTGTGTTCTAGATCAGCGGCCTAGTTTTTAATCCTCGTCTTCTTATTATCAGCTTACAGTTTCCCTACGCATACAGTCATAAGCACCAATCATATTTTCGATCAAGTAGAAGGAGAAAAGGCTCCTCATATCTGATTGGATCGTGACACATACAAACAATGTTACACATACATTTAAATCCCTTTTTCCTACTATGTACATACTTTAAGTATATATCGCCGAATTTCGACATATTATGTGAACAACTGGACTGTAACTTTACGTTGCAACTGTTGTGTTTTTCTCGCTCAGCCCTCGCTATGTGAGAAATAGCAAACATTCACGTACAATGAAATATTCCACTGGGACAGAAAGCATTCCATAAAATTCTACTCACAATAACAAAGTCACATTACTCAATGTTTGTATATACTTATCCAAAACTTGAACTTTACTCTTCTGTCTTCAGATATACTGAATAAACTCACTGTTCAGTATCCCTAGTGATTGTGTATCGTCCTTTGCTTTGATTCACTATAACAGCACTTGAGGGCTTGCAAGCTAAGTACACTTCGGTTTTCCAACTAAAGAAGTAGTCTCACTATAAACAGAATGACACACCACACCTGTTTGCAAAAGAAAAATACACAAGCAAGCCAAACCAATGAAAACTGTCATGTGTCTTGCTCCTCAACAACCATGATACTCAACGAAATATGACGCAGTGATATTCACAGTATCGATCCATAGCAACATTTGAATACGAGATTCTGAATGGATTGCTTGTGACCTATGCAGTTGACTGCGAACATACGAACGGCAATAAGTTGTAATAATTCTGCATGAGTTAAAACTGGTTTACAAAAATGAGAAAGACCATTCACAGCTAGCTGTGAATCGTAAGCTGAATAACTGTTTAACTCAACTGAATACTTAAGCTGAACGGGTGAGTGAATAAAATACATTGGCGAATATGAATGGAATCGGACAATAAATGAGCAGGTCTCGGGTACAATGAGTCAACTGCTCCAACGTATCCAAACTACAACTCGAATTCTATGTTATCTCAATCCAGTGATGAGCTACTGGTAAAGTTGCACATTTTTTGCTGAAATATTAAATGTTTGTGTATACGCTGGCACACACCTAACGATAGATTCAGACTGACCTACATGTTTATTTTTGAGTCCGGGATGCGTTTTGTGGATGCAAATTCAAAATAAACCCTGTACAAAATAGGAATGTGCTTGTCGAAAGTCAACAACAATGCGTCGTTTACTTCGGCTTGACCCGTATTTTAAAATGATGCATACTGCTGACAGTCTATCTGCTGGTTGATGCAAGAGCGTGCACTGATGTACAGCATCATACAGCAAAATCCAATTCAATGTCGCCTGGCCCGCATCGCAGGCATTATCAGTTGGCGACTGAGTCGAGTTTGTTTATAAAACGTCTGTTGACCCGAGATGAAGATCACGCGCAGTTGTACATAAATGAACAGAAAACGGACGGCCAGATGATTAATGTTTGCCGAACACTATTACTACATTGTAAAAATAACCATCAGACTGGCGTTTGGCTAACACTCCTCACTAGCCATAGTTTACGAAAGCTAACCCAAGAAACATTGTAAAAAGTTGCTTTGATCACAAATATAAGCACAATGTCATAATATTATTCCACTCAGAAGTGTTGACTTTTAAGTTCCCTATTAAACCTGGTGTTACTTGTGAATGGCTCAACAATTTATAAAATGCTACATGTTCACATTCTTGAACAATGACAGATGGACTTTTCGGTTATCAACTCATTCGTCGTTTACCTCATAAACAGTAGAATTCCTTAATCAGTACGGACACTAAGAGCCTTTACAGACAATATGCAGAAATTCAGCCTGTCTCACAATTCTAGATGTCACTGTGACAATCTAAAAACCAGTTATATCTGCAGTGGATTCAGACCATTAAACAGCTATCACTTATGCCAGCTTACACTGTAAAATGAGGAGCGAAGCTTGGCACAAAATCCTGCGAAATGTTCATAATAATATAACCGACAAAGTTCGTTGTTGATTACGCTTAAAGTTGTTTAATCTAGTAAACACCGCAACTGCTCCAAAAGGCATTCACAAACCGCTGATTGGCGAGTTCGCGTTCTTTTACACACGCTTCCTCTTTTTCGCGTGTTAAAGTTTGTCTAAGTTCTTCAATGTGACTGGTATATGCCTGGTACGCTCGTGCATCGGCAGCTTCTACTGTTTCAGTACATTGTTGTCGAAGATTACGTATTTCTGCTTTGTGTGCGGCGATCAATTGGGCGATTTCCGTTTCCATTCCACGTACCGTCATCTCCTGCGTACGGAAAAGCGACAAAAATCAGTATGTAGACTAATCTTGATAATTTATAACTAATTATATTCAAAGAATCCATATAGTAAGTTCAATCCTATGCTTACTCAGCACAACCATACACCTGACTGGACAACTAAACTCCGTCATATAACCGACACCTGTTTCCTTTATCGGTGCTGCGTGTTTGATCAGATCAAAAAACTCATGGCGTCCAAATCCAGCCAGCTGGTTTACAATGTCAACAGTCCAACACAAAGTTTGCTATCAAACGGAACATACAGGCAAATCACATTTACTCCGTCAAATGAATAGACTGCTTCCCAAGTCAGACCATAGAAAACAACATAAATTGCACAGTACGTTCACGTTTACGGAATTTTTCTCTAAAATATCCGCGAATTTTGATCTATAACTCACTGAACAGAAGGCCAGAAAGATTGTATACCGGATGCCCTGCAGGACGGAACTGAGAAGTGAAAATCTTCAAAAGATTCCTGGACAACGTGTATTCAAAGATGAAGCGGGAACCCTGTTAGACCGCCCATTTTTGTCACTGTCATTCAAACCTGAATGTGCCAGTAAACTTCCCATGCAACCAAGTGTGTTTATCTTGCGGTGCACATTATCTGTTCGTTTACTATCTGGTCCGCATTGGCACAACATCTTATGGAATGCTTGCTTAATGTTTCATCGTCACTTCGTGCTAATTTCTTAACTTGTCGCTCTCAAGCTAGTTAGATTGAAATATACACAAGCTGTCTATTGACGGGATTACTTAAACATCGCCAAAACTTGCTCCGGAACGATTCAAGAAAAATCATATTTAACTCAGTTAGTTCCCACTTGATTAGTAGTTGATATCAAGTGAGGAAAATCTGTTTTTACTACTTTACTGGGTATGTCAACTCAGTCCGAATCTGTCAGGCCACAACTGTTTTTGACCACAGTAGCAACTGGCATCGGAATACGCAATCCACACCTGTATGCGCACCACAATTTAAACAAGTCCTACATGTCCATTGGCTACTTTATATCAGTCAACTCAATGTTTGAACAAACGTGAGACGTTCAACACTGAACAACGAGCGTCAAATAGTGGACGCATGTGTCGTTCTCGCACAACTGTCAACACTCCTAATCCTCTGCCTTATGTCCAGCACACTCTTCGACCTGCGTAGTGCCCCGCTTTCACATATATATACACAATATGTGTGTAATTGTTAAATCTTCCATTACGTAAGATTAAAAGACTGATGAAGCTGATCGAAGACGCCTGTCCATACTTTTAACATCTGTCAGACGTGAATGAAGTTCAACTCATGTCCATCAGATACTGATCATTGGTGAATCTCAGTTTATGACGGAGAAATTTCGGAAGAATTGTTGTTAGTAGATAGCTCTGAACAACCTGAATTCTACATGAGTCCACATTTTTCAGAAGAATCAACAGTAATTATAGATTCATAGTAGCTGTCTAAGGCGTCTGACATATATTCCAAACCAGGGAGGAAACCTGAGTGTTCCGCTCGTCACTGCACAGATCAAAACAGATGAGCAATGGACTGGATCCCGAAATATGAGGGCATAGAACCCCATAATGAGACTGAGGGTGCTTGCAGTAAACACACGACAAACGAACGTAGAATTTAGGATTAAAAAAATACATTTTTACGACAACAGTGTTGTGGTCATCTCTTCTGGTTAATCAACGGTTGTTGTTTGGCGCATATGGTCCAGATCACAAGAAACGACCGTGTACGACGGTGATCAGCGCACTGATCACTAACTGTACTGTTATAATTCAAGATATCTTTAACCACCTACAAGCCTAACAATAATTGGTTGAAGCGCTGACGACTAGCGTTGACGTCCACAATGGATGATCAAAATATTTCGATCTATGTATCTATGTATCTGATCTATGTATCTGATAAATAAACTCATTCTGATCATGTTAACAAATATCTACTTTCTAACCTGATCAGATGTTACCGTTAATACTATCACAGCAGTCTACTGAAAGTCTGTACTGTATTGTACTTGAGCCTGACTCAAGCAGAACTGTTATGAACTAATACTGGTTGCCTAATCATAGTAATGGAATACCATTCACCAATCACAGTAGCTCCTCACATTTTAATATGTATTTGTTTCAATGTCAGTACAAGTTACTAGCTTGTAAGTTGAGAACCACTCTTTGTGGAGTCGATAGATGTAGTGAAACTTGAAAATGTTGACCAGAAACAAATTTGTAAAATTTCATTTTGTATCTGATTTGTTGAACGAGTACAAACTTTCCAGTCGGCGCCTTTCGAAAAGAAGCACCCGACTCGAGTTTCGCTCTCACTAGAGCTCGTCAGAAGTGCATATTCTTGCCACTGCCGGGAGTAGAAATCGGGCCACGCTTTGATGAGGCAGCCGTGTTGACCAATGCGGAAATGACCCTACATCGGGCAAAGTGGTTATTACTCACAAGCAAAAGTGGCTGAGTGTTCACATACGATAATTCGGTCGTGCCTAATGTGAGGTCACTGGCGTAGTGGTAAACACGGTTGCCTCATGAACAGCGTAGCCGGGGTTCTAGTTCAGGCCGTGGCAAGAATATGCACTACTGATGAGCTGTAATGAGAGTGAAACGCAAGTCTAGTGCTTCCTTTGTTTGAAAGGGGCCGAGTATAAAGTCTGTGAGATTGCGATAGCTGCGATCAATCGTGGGTGATGTTCAACTTGAAACTAACCAACTCCCCGACCAGTGATCAGTAATCAAATACAAATTACCATAATAGAGTTTCTCTGCCCCGTTTAGTTGACATCAGACCCCCAGCATAACTAAGTAAAAACTTATTCAAGTAATCGATTGGAACCTAGATGATATTTGCGAAAAAGTTTAAGATTGTCTTGGACCAACTTTACATAATAGCTCAATGAGGATTATCAATTTTTGTGACGTTATGCGCGTTTGAAGCCAGGAATCAGCTTACATTAGCTCTAGAACTAACACTGGGTGATCCAGTTCACCAAATAGACCTGTAGCACAATGCGTGGAATAAAACGAGATAATGATGCGACACAATTTTCAATTCAGTATAGTCAAGGAGGTTGTACTAAAGTGTATAAAGCAGAAAACAAGTGACCGTTAAGATGCAACGGTAGGCATGATTGCTAGTTTCTTCTAAACTGGTAAGGACCGGACCGAATTTTGCCGGAAAGGCATGACACAGGATAAAAGTCGATTTCTTGTTGGGCACTGAGAAGGCTTTTTAGTTTGGATGTTGCAAAAAGGTAGCAAAGTTCTTCAAGGAAAACCCGACTAGATTTATTTCCATCTGATTTCCGTTGGTTATATATCGTCTAAAGTGCTCTCCGCAACGTTTTCGGCTGACTGCAGACAACTTCTTAAGCAACTAGAAAAGCTTTGATAACGTTTATTCAGTGGCCGGCTTCAGCAAGACGTGTGCTAAGATTTTCGTGACTTAGTTTCACCAGGTCGTTCAAGTCCAGACAATTAAAAACTATTTGATCTTCATCAGCAAACGCTTGTTTGTACAACCGTCATATGTTGCCATGCAGCATGGATATATTGCAGGGGTACTTCGTGATCATGAAGTGGTAACTTGAATTATTTTTTCTTGACACAAGCACTGTAGTGGCTCAGTTGTACATGATAGCTGTTGAAGAAATACCAATAAACGACTGGCAAACAAGACGGGGTTGCCAACTGTGAAGGCTGCTCAATCGAAATCAGTATACAACACATCTCTTCAGCTGTCATAGACCGAGACCACGTAGAAATAATCTAGTCGTATGCAAACGGCTTAAACTGAGCATGTGCCGTTATCATTAGAAAATATCCCGTTTAGTCTCAAGCATTGGCATGTAGTCCACAGGTCAAACGGGAAGTTTGATTCAAACACTCATGTTTCGTCTAATGGCACGTCTTGACAAAATGTCCAGGGTGTTATTGGCTCAAGGAAGAATGGATAAGAACCATTTTTGTTTACTTCTATTACAAGATGCCTAGCAATTCATTCAAGCACAAATAGTTCCCTTCGTGAATTACAAAGCTCTTCTGCAAGACTTATGCAGATTTTATTCTGGATGACAAGACTAGAGTCGTCTGCCGTGTAAAAAGCAGCAGTTGAAACGACAAAGTACCGGAAATAGAATAAATATCCAAGCACCTACGGGCACAGCTGTCTTACTCAGAATACGGCTTCGTTGACTACAGAAAAGTATTCATTTAAAGCCTAAAAAACCCCTATATATATCGGCTTCCGGTGAATTTGTTCTACAGTCACAAAACATGATCACCAAAACTGGAGGCTGTACACTTCTTCTTCCAGTTGACCATTGATGTTTTCATTCGATTACCTGTATAAGATGGCATCCACGGAAAACCAACGGGGAGGTCAATGTTTAACTTTTCAATGCGCCTAGACTGGAGTATCTGGACCGTGTAAAAGAGATGTTAACATGTAACGTAACTCATTGAATAATCCCTAGCAATAGTATGGCCGAATCGAAATAAGCAGTCGTAGAGAGATGAAGGCAGACAATAGGCTTTTGAGCCACTGGTTCTATGTCTCATATGACTTGAAGTTTGAGACAATAAGGGCTGTGGTGGCTAGTTGAGTTTAATCGTGCAAATGCTGCTGTGTTATAAACAGTTTTTTAACAACCGAAGACAAGTAGTAAAATCAAAAAGTTGTTTTCTAAATGTCGCTTTACGTTCATTACTAACAAGGTTGAAAGAGAAACTGGAAATAGTTTTTAGTACAACGTGTCCCAGTAACACATTTCACTACATCTCATCAGGTACATACTGCGGTCTGCCAGTTTATATAGCAAAGTTCAATAGACACTGTGAAGCCAAACGACGCAGTCAACAACGAAACAAACCCACGCACACACCCATCAATGCGCATAAGTTATCAAATGAAATGTTCCTGATGAACAATTCTTTCTAAATGCAGAAAATGTGATGGTTCACGAGGAACCGACGTCGTCGATAGCACGGAACTTCGAAAAAGTCGTTTTGCTTTTCCAACAGGATAGTTTGATTACGAGGTGTTGAGAGGACGTTAGACTTGTCCTCTTGTGTGAAGCATGCGTTGGGGGTTATTTATCGTTAGTTCAGCGAGAAATCGGTAGGCCTACAACATCAATTCTGGGCAGCAAAATCTTATGCCTTCTGGGGTAAAATTGCAACGCCGATAAATCTATATTCGAATGAACTGTTGATAACAGTGCAACCAGACAAAGACTCTGAAGACTTACCCATTGACCGGGTGGGCTACATTACCAAGGGGAAAACGTTCCTCATTATAGCAGCAGCGTTTGGCCTGACTGATAATCCGGATACGTTTGAGAACAAAGTTCGGACCGAAATCCGGACGCTACTGGCAGGACATTTCATTGACTACACAATTACGAAATTACTGACGCCATGAGGATCACAGACTACTCAAATGTATGGTCTACTGAAACTATACACGCAAGACATACCGGTGACGATCGATAAAACCAGGGGGTTAGTTTGGCTAAACACCGATTAGCTAAACGATTTGCAAAGCTGCTGAAGGGTGTGCCGCAATAATTCATTTGCTGCAGTGTAAAGGACACTTGTGTTGTAGTAAACTTGCCGGATGAAGCGAACATCAGCTGACGCCACCCGGGGATAGAGGGGGTATAGTTGTCAAACAATTTGCTAACAATCAGGTATGTCTTGGTTTGTTGTCTATGAAATCAAAAAGACTGCTTTGGCTGTTTTATGCAAACGTCAAGTTTCTATATCAAAAGTAGCATTATCGCCGCAGAGACATTGTAGCAATACGGAGTTAGTTCGGGTAAGTTTGGTAGATGTTTATGGTTCACTCTGATGCGAAACCACAGACTGTCCTGGAACAAGGGATTCTAGATCGTCGACACATTGACGATGCACTCATGATTAATAGCAGCAGAGAAGATGTAGAGAGTTTGCACTCAGTGATATGTCAGACAAATCCCAATGTATCATTCTAATTTATGGTCCCTCTAAACAGTCTTATCACGGGACGATCGGGAGCCACAAATGAAGGATCGGTTTACTGGAAGACCACGTGGACTGATCAGTATCTGAACATCAATAGCCTTCCGACGGTTCAATAAAAACGTGCCCTGATTCGTACTTTAGTTCATCATGCTATGAAAATGTGCAATTCAGACACTTTGCACGATAAATCATGACACTTGCAATTAGTACTGCATTCGAATGACTGTCACCTTGCATTCATCTAACGGCGCAGTAGAGGTAACCATGATGCAGCATGACGCGACTGTATCCAAGCGAAGCAACACACAACAGCTAGCCTGAAAAGCTAATAATGTACCGAGACTACTCAGTCGAAGACTTTGATCAGTATTTGGTCCGACATTCCATGCGGCCTTCGTCGTGACGCTATACTCAAACAATTGAATATCAACCCCTCTGTCAAAGGTACCACAACTTAGGTAAGTCAGGCCGGTGTGGCCGCCGGCCACCAACAGGAGCAGAGCGGAACGTCAGTTACGCAATCGTGTAACCAAGTCTGCTTCGTCTTGAGTTGAACGCGAGATGAAACATGGCTCAGCAATTAACGTTGAACAACAAGTGCAATGCGATTATCCAGATTTTCCCGATCATACTCCGTTTGTTAACCTCTAGGTATAAGGTGTTCATGATAGGTGATTTCAGTCTTTTGCTTATCGAACCATCGGCGGCTGAATCAGTCCGTTGATGGTAATCTGTTCGGCACGTGGATAGTAACCGCTCCTTTGCCAATAGGTAGATATGGTCGTCAGTCTGAAACTGCTGAGGTAAATGAATCATTTCATTGTTCGTCTGTGTATGTTGGAGGCTACATGTGTGTAGGTGGTCCAGGATTACATTTCACTATGTTCAACACAGATATGAGAAAACCAGAAATACAGTATACACCTGATGAGAAGCAGCGAAATCTCTCAGGTAATAATTCGTACAACTTACTGCTTTTGACTCCCGCTTTGAAATCATGACAATCAGGAAATAAGGTCAGCCGGTAATATGCTGCCTTCGAAGACGACACTGTAATCACTTCACAAATCTGATATAAGGAACGACACTGCCTTTGTTTTCTACTATCTGTCTTGTAGTCTAACAGCTGTAAGTATTTTAATCCAGGTTAATATCTGACTGGTCACTATAAATTTAAGTAGGCTGCCATCATTTGCCAGTATAAAATGGTTTTATAAAAAAATAATGTATTGTTTCTTATCAGTTTATTAACAACAATATAGTGCTAATGAAACTGTATTGATACCGGCTCAAAGAAGTCCTTTTTAAAAAGCACATCTCATTGTCTCTTTTTGTGTGCTCTACAAACAACGTTCTCTCATAAAGTTATTTGGAAATGTACGGATTCATTTCTGGTTTGCTTTTAATTACCCGTTCTACAACCGCGTTGGTCCTGTTCGTGTCGAACAAAGAGTAAACAACTGTTGATGTGCTGAAAACGTTAGCGTTACCATCGTCAAACAATCAACGTATGGAACTAGCGCAAATATGTACATAGCCGCACAGCAGAACATCGTCTTTGCCAAACATGTCAGAACATGGACAATAATAGATGTGACCAACACGACAGAATGTGTCACAGTGCACACAAAATCGATATCTCTGAAGGCGAAAGTGGCATTCAGCACATGTGAGTTGTTATGGGTTCCTAGTCCAACTAACACACAATGAGTAAAAGTCATTTGGATTCGAAAAAACCGATATTTTCAAAGTGGCTGACGACAATAGGTAACGGTTCAGAAAAATTTCCGTTTGTCTTGTTAGATACAACAAGCAGTCTAAACTGTGCAATTTGGTACTGTTCGAACGACTGTAGTTATTTGGTCACCGATCACATGGAACGTAACCATACAGCGGTAGTGTAAAATATCTACGAACGAATTTTGAAGAAAAAATTGAGAAGAGAATACTTCCGTTCAGTGAAATAGAATGTGTAGTGACCAGGCTAAAAACAAAACACTCGCCTATGTTGCTGATCAAAAGTGTTATCCGTCATTGTGATAGATCCTCACTACCATCTTCACAAGCATCAATACTGCAGAGGTTTTTAGCGCTGTTGTTTAACAGTCATTTAACCGTAGGAAAAAGAGATATCAAACGATAGAAGGCGGAGGATCAAAATATTGAAAACAACCACAACATTCTAAACAACAGTGGTATTTAAAAACTGCGTGCAAGCCTGTGTTCTACTGAGAGGGTCGATTCACACATTTAGAGCCCTTCAAACGCAGAGTTGCACCGACCAAGTATATAGACAAATTGTTGACGTTTTATTTTCAAGTTGTCTCAGTTTAACCAACTTAACGAACCGTCCAACCGTTTTACCACCAACCGAGGTGTGCTTCAAGGCCGTCCAGCTTAAACAGTTGTGTACAGTTTTGTCATGCACAAACTCGTACAGAATTCCTTCGGCACCCACAAGATGAGGGTGGGAACCTTATCCCTGACAAAAGACTGACTGATCCTAATTAAATTGACTGCAATTTGTTAGTTTGGCAATTTTCAAGCAGCACAGATAATACTAGACGCAATCTCATGCTCGGCTAAATAAATCAGAGTGCATTATGCAACATCAAATTGTAGGGTACTTCTGCAAAACTGTTGTGACTACATTAAATTACTGTTGAACAATAATATTATGGGTTTTGTTGACCTGTTTATGTAGTCGGAAAGTTGCACAACCGGTGGCGAAGGCATAGAGGATAAAACAGAAGTTCGTGTTGCTAAAGCTGCTGTGATGTTCGCTATTCTATGACACATCTAGCGTGAGAAATGTACGTCTTTAAGGCTTAAGGGTCACGTATATAAACCGACTCTGAGGTCTCATAGACGGCTCGAAGACCTGGTAGCTCATCACAGAAAAAGCGAATTGTCTCCAGGTATTATACCGATGATTCTATTCGTTGGTTTCGTCGGGTGGTATCGATGGGTGGACAACGAAGCGGTAAAGGAGCGAGTATTCGGTAATGACCATCAAGCGGGTTGTTTTGTTTAGTCATCGAATTTACGTTAACGTAAATGGTTGGCAATGTACTGCGGATGCCAGTTGGTCATGTTCCACACCAAGCAATCCTTGCCATCAAGACAGTCAAATGACGCAACGTGTAAGTTGGACAGACGAAAACACGGTGTAGAGAAATGAATTCGTTCACCAAGGTGTTGGACAACCTATGTGAGGTTCATCTTCCAGATTGGAACCCACTCGACCGACGAAGCTGGTGACTGGAGAATTTAAGTGTGGTGGTAGCAACCTAAACTCAGTGACATAAGCGTTGTTGTTTGGCCGAGCTGTCTGTGAATTAAATGTAATTAGTGGAGTGGGGGAAAATAAGAGCCGTTAGAAAGTTGATGAGACCTCACCCTCACTTATAGCTCTGTTATCCATTTGCCAGCTGTAGGCACTTTTCTGTTGAGTGTCCGAGTGTAAACTTGGTTCGTCCAGTAATTGGTTCCCTCGCCCTTCCTGTCTTTCTTCTCATCACGGTTTGTGTTCTTCCTGGATGGTTTTGTGGCGTTCGAACATCGGCGAGAACTACTGATGTATACCTGTCCATGATGCTGAATATGGTTCGTACAGATTCAACACCAAGTTGACTACACCTTGCATCCAAACAACCGATCTATAACTGAAATTAATGCTTCATCATGAAAACCGCTTTCTTGCGGATTTACCACCTATTGTCAATGACTGTGCTTTCTAGCAGGAAACCCGTAACGTGACTGCCTTTTTAACCATTCTGTTTTTGCCCATTGTCGCCGACTGGAGATATCTTACATGTTCTTTCCTGTACTACTGTAACAGGTCACTGCTCGCAGCCTGTACAACCTTCACCGTTCAGCATTGAGTCA
Source organism: Paragonimus heterotremus (assembly GCA_013368495.1). Classification (NCBI taxonomy): domain Eukaryota; kingdom Metazoa; phylum Platyhelminthes; class Trematoda; order Plagiorchiida; family Troglotrematidae; genus Paragonimus; species Paragonimus heterotremus. The sequence goes on from LUCH01002026.1 coordinate 63,366, forward strand.
TTGGTCTTCTTGAAGTGTTACTAAGAGAGCCACGCACTGTTACGATCAGGCATGTCAGCTGAGTTCAATGTCATTTTAGAAACGTCGTTCCAAGAACCACCGAAACTGATTAGCTGCTGAGCTACTCTGATTGTCAATTTTTTAAAAATTTCCCCATCAACCAGCAGCGTGGAACTCAAAGAAGAAATTGGACGATGGTGGAATGTGGCAGAAAAAAGGCATTATTTTCACAGCAGATGAAATTCTATTCGTACCTTCATTTGTCTAGCCTTTTCTGTCTCCCATTTTTCTCGACGAAGTTTTTCTGTGGCAACAATTTTTGCTTCTGCTTTACGAAGCTCCACTTTATGTCTAAAACAAACCGAAACAAGGTGTTTCAGAATAAATTATTCTCAAGCCTGTCTATTATGTGAAGTGTATTCGACATTTGAATTCTTCTGTCATTTTACTGAACGCGAATGATCTATCTAGTAGGCTAGGAGAAATTTTAGAAAATAAGACCCATATATGGTGCGACACTAGCGAGAAGACCATGCTGTTTACATTTCTAGGGGAATCTGTACTATATTAGAGGTGGATTCATTTCTGCACTCATCTGAAAAAATTGACTGTATTATGAACTTATCTTGCTATTGTCACTTTGCAACTTGTTGGTTCCATTTAAATCTGCGAACAAGAAGACCCGTAAATTCATTCGATTTTGATTGACACATTCTTAAGACCAACCTTAACGGACAGCACTCCTATTGAACTAAGGATATTGTAATTTTGAAGCACACACTTTGATCTTTATTGTTGTGATGTGTAGCATACCACATTGCTCACCTGTCTTCAATCACCCTGAGTTTTTCTTCAGCCTTCTGCGATATAGTTTTCATCTCGGTCATCAGACTTTCACACTTGGCGTGCAATGTCTTCTTCTCTTCGATAAGCTCATCGATCAACTTGTAATTTCTGGCGATGGTGGACTCGTAATCTGCTTTAATCGATTCCAAACGTTGTTGAGCATCACGCTGAGTATCACGGAGTTGTCGTAGTGATAGCTCACGCTGTTGTTCCAAAGCATTCTGTAATCGTTGGACTGAATGTGTTCGTTCTTCCAGTTGCATTGATAATGTTTGTAACGTTATTTCTGCCTCCAGATTCGTCTTGCAGTGTAAAATTGTGAGACTCAATGTGAAAAGTCGAACATATCACCCAACAAAACAAATCAAATCTTAATAGAACAAAACCAAGTCAACTCCACTGTTTGATGGAAATAACTGTTTCGATGATTTATTTTAGTTGTTTAAATAGAGGCTGACAGGCGAAAGTTTAATGGGATCAGCAACAGCACGAAATAACCGTTTTCAGTATCATCGCTCGTGGTGAGTGGATTTAGTGTACGTTCTCTTAATACAACTGACACCTTATAAAAACCGTTCAATCCGCTTCATCCACTTCATCAAACAGAATGAAGACGTATCATAGGATATCGACATTACCGTTAACAGCTGCTAACATAAACCGCAACACACAGAAGTAACGAGTAAACGGACCAGACCAATAGGTTCGATCGTTCGTATACAAATTTTACGGTTAACGCTTCCTTTGACATTTTCTATGGTTAATATGGATTGATTAGTAATGTTTTGTCAACCGCTAGCGGTTCTGGGTTACAATTGCTTAGCAATACTCTGACTATTTTGACAAGATCAGTCAAATGACAAGTCGTCAGGATGTTCGGCGATCAGTAAACCCAGTTTCTTTTAGTTTGCTTCAGTCATCATTTCGTTTTGGGGCATTGCATTTAATAAAGGCTCAGAAATAGGCTCCACTATATTCTGACTCAAACAGTGATCCGCTCTTTCTATATGGACGTCAGTGCAGCTTCAGATGAACCTGTAGATTACATGAGTTACGGAGTGATCAAATGAATACGTATCATTACTGTTTACAGTCAATCTCTTGGTGCTTAACAAAACTCGCAATTGGGAAGCTGGATAGAGGAGTTACGGTAGCCTTTTCTTTATGATGCTTTCTTCCTACTGTGACCACTCACACCATTATTATTATTAGTATTACTATTTTCATCATTATTATGAACAGCAACACGTCAGTGGTTCACATTGATGCTCAACTGTCACACAACCACGAAAAACAAAAAAACAAACCCTGTGTAGAAGGAGAGAAGGAAAAAACCGAATGAGACGGGCAAGAAGCTAACTACCAGCAAAAATGGCTACATCTATACTCAAACAGCGGTTCTCTAATAAGCCTCCCATATTCAATCTACCGTGCATAGTCATCTAATTGTGTAAACTAGGGCTCTCATAAATCCCTCTATCCAGTTAACCGGTACGAGTTAGAACAGTTGCAACTACCGTCTACTCAATGTAAGTCTGCAATAAACAGACCGTTGTAGCGTTCTGTCCTGAAGTCTAGCAATAAAATATCTAAGAACGTCTACCAGTTCTTGACATACACCTCATAAAACGGAGCGTGGTTTGGATAAACTGAGTAAACTTTATTGTAAATTGGAGTTAAATGTCATTTACTAGTAAAAAGTTGGGTTGTCTTCTACCTAACGTTTCTGACGCAAGGAACGAAAAAACCCCTCATGAATTCGTAAGGTTGGTTCGGTCACCTGTTGTTGCTGTGTCCAGTATTTATAACATTTGTTGTTTTCACGCTAGTGGCTGATGACATAACACTGATACGTTTTTTTTAATATAGCACCGTTTTTCTCTGTTGAATGCTGGCAAGTGTATGGTCACGTGATCTGATGAAAACAGAATGCTTAAAACCAGTTACTGAATACTCCGCCAACACTCGAAAATATTTTTCACTTAATACACACTACTCGGTAAGTAGTCAAATGCATCGTGGAAAAAAAAATATGGTTTACGTAAACTCTTCAGGGTGCAAGAACTACAACATATCGGAATTACAGTGTAAACTCCGTTCCAGCCTGCGTTTGACATCGCCGAAACTTCACTTCTATCATGTTCACGAGGACAAAGAGTGCTTCCTCGATCGGTACAACCATGCGATGGTTTAGACGTGTTACTTAGACCTTATCACAGCATATCCGTCAGCATTGGAACATCTTTCATGCTAGCCTGTTTGGTTTATGCCTTAATTCATATCTTAGAGAAAATGAACTACTGGGTTGTTAATCCGTGTTGATCAATAAAAGATTCTGTGTCTGAAGTAAAACTACTAGTTCAGACACAAACAACTCTGAAGGGTAACACGGACAGGAGCGCCAAACATAATTCATTATTTTGCTGTCTCATCAAAATAGGCATCCGTTCACTGAGTGTATTCTAAATATGCCACAGTAATTTACTTGAAAAAACGTTACTGACTAACTAAAGAAGCACAAAATAAAACAACCCAAGTTGTGTGTGATCGCTTGTTATAACCGTCACGCCTGTAAGAACTACCTACATGATCCATGTACTTTAATATTTGACTCTCCTCTGCTGTCCATTTCGAGATTATTTGATGATAACCAGAATAACACTTACTTTGCATGCTACTTAACCTGCAAACGCTCACTTTGTGAGTCTAGAAGGCTGAGAAAAATGATTTGATAACATACATTCCCTCGAAATTACTGTTCTCACTGGCAATGCTTAATTTTGGGGGACAATATATACCCTTCTTAATAACAAAATTTGATATCACATCACTTTCCATACGCCCACTCTTTTTCAAGTAGACAAACTATCCCGCAGATTTGTCGTGATGAGTTGTTCAAAGACTATGGTTTTTAGTGATTCAACAATCAGGATGAATCATTACTGAGCACAAAGCAGTTGTTCGTATTCAAATCCAAACCTGCCAAATCGAGCATTATTTGTTGAGGTTGCTGTAGAGAAGTTGTCTTGCTGATTACGTTTAACTTTCACTTACATTTCGGTTGTTCGTCTGCCAGGTGTAGACACCTAGATGTTGAATGTTTGATGTTAATTGGCTTTAAGTAATCAGCTGCCTCTCTCTCTCTTTTTTTCTGTTTTCTGGTGAGACTCGTTCTTTTCTTCACGGTTTTGTGACAGCTAAGCACTGGCGCAAACCACTGGTACATTGTTGTCTTTTATGGTGACCCTGACGACGGTATTTGTTGAAATGTCTTTGTGGTTTCCTTAATATAATGAAAATTCCCACACCCTTTTTTACCTGATGACTTATTGCAATCTTGTGAAAATTCGCAAGAATTAGTTGGAGAAAACCATGAGCCAGTATTATGAAATGGTGAAATCTGTAACGTAGGAACATATTTCGCAACTCTGGAGGAAAAATTTGAGCTCACACTTTACCAATTTATGTTACTCAAACAGTTTTAGGAATATGTTTCGGCCGTATGGACATAACACATCCCAAATGAAAAAGTACTATTGTACCCAACTGTTATTACAAGTTACAGTATAGTGTAAATCGCTGATCGACATTTGAGGCTTTCAAAATTATAGCTTGATTATCGTTCACATCTGGTTGAGGTTCTTGCATTCACATGGATTCCCACTCAACCCCTTTAAAAAAAAGCAAATCAAGACTGGAGTTTTACTCTACCTAAGACTCGTCATTGGTGCATACCCCTACTATGTCTGGGGTTTTGATCGTCAGTCGAGTAACAGTATTGATCATTATTGCACCACCGACCAAACCTTAAGGCAGGGCATAGAGGAAAACTGCGCACAATGTCCAGTCACCTGGACAGGAAATACAGTAGCAACCTGTAAACCCTACTAGATATCCTCATAGTTCCCAAACAAATGTGATTGAGTTTTACACGTGATATTTGTATCGTGGCTAAAATGAGTGCTGAAAACGGTTGTTCCGTGACAATATCGGCCGAAAAGTACCTTCATCCCATGTAAAGATATGCACTGTTAATCAGTCCTAAAAATGATACATGAGATTAAAATTTTTCTGAAAGGGTTGGCTGAAACGTTTACTCGAAAGTGGAAGCTGTGAACAGAGGCGTTCAGTTTATAATTAAATAATTCTCTCCATTTGTGTTTAACTGTTGTGTTGTTGATTAATTTAACCGGCTAATTTTCCCACCCTTGATGAAGTCAACAAGACAAGATGTAAGATTCGGCATACCTGCGGTATATATCCTGGTTGGGTGGTACACCCGATATCCCGTTCTCGTGAGTACAATTTTGACGGTTGTTCTCCGTCAATCAGCACACCGCATTCAGGGATAAGTCTAAATTGGTTGGATCGATGCACATTCTTCTCAGATCCAGCTGAAAATTCTATTCCACCTGAACTGTGTGTCTGAGCACTATCCAACCTGATATTGGAAATTTTGCCTGCAGGTGCTCTCTGTTCATTTCGCAACTGTGGGTTCGGAAACACGGCGGTATTTCTTTTCGAGTTGTTACGAATTGTACAATGTGAATTTTGGTCCGGACCACGCGATTTATCAAGAGTGTGCATGTACAGTCGGGATTCAGAGACTGATTCTTCAATGGCCTTTCTTGCTTGTTCTCGTTGTCGCAGCTTTTTCAGTCTTCTAAAAGTTTAGATGAATAGTTAAAAGGGGGGACATAAGCACATCGAGACCAACAGCTGAAAAACTGAATCAGTAAAAAAGGCATCTTGGTTAATTGTACTGCGCTAAACTCTATCATCTTCCTTAAGTATGACTTGTTTTGAATGTTAAAAAAAAGTAACGCTCAAATGTTGACTATACCGAGTGTGTTCTTGCAAATTTCCCAAAGTCAGTGCACTTGTACAACTTTTCCCAGAGTAGTCTGACATGTTGTTAGCAGTCTGTGATAGCGAGGTTCGACGTCGATCAACTGACGGCTCCACTATGGCTGAATTGATTCGATATTTTTTAACTCGCTCTGGAGCAAGTGTGTAAGATTCCTGATCGTCTGGTTCGGAAAGAACCCGATGAATTTCGTTCACTAGATATGGGGGAACAGTAAAATGGCAGAATTTCACATGTCCATTGCATATAATAATCAAAACTAATTAATTTTGCGTTGAAAGTCCCATTCATATCTCTAGAGAACATACAATCACATTTATAATTAATCAGTGTGCTGTTAAAAACTGGTAGTTTAGTCTTCAGCAGAAAGCTGGAAGTAATAACGGTCTGGTGTAGGGCGATTTCACAGATCAGCATCTTCGACATTCCATTCAACTGTTTCGTCGTTGTTACGTAACCTCGCGTCTCTGCAATATCTCGTCAGTAATAATTACCGCGTCCTGTTTTAACCTGCAATCCTAATTCGTCCACTTTTAGATGTACCAACTGAACTGGTCGTTGTTGCAATTGAGTGAAACACAACCGAAAAGTGAAAATGATGCCAATGAGTTTACACTCCAAGATCCAACCGAATAAACTTACATTCATATTGGTGCAATGAACCAAAACCCCGATTTGCTCAAGTTAAACTTCCTACCAATCTAGTGCCCATTAACTCCAGCAAATGGTGTCTGTGTTTATGAGCCATCCGTCTTGATATCTTGGCGACAGTTTCAAACTACTCGTTTTTCTAAGACGCTCTTGGTTATGCAGTTCTTCTTTGGGCCGTCTTGATTTTTAAGGTCCTAAGACCATGCAGCAGCTCCTTAATGTTTTAGGACTTACTAACTTCTTTTTTACAGGTTGACTACCTATCTAGCGATTATTATCAGTGTGATCTACACACATTCGCACATACTCCATCAATCCTGTTTGTATTGTAGGCGCTATCTATCTTTCTTTTTTAACTTCATTCAGTGCTATGTTGTTTTATTAGGCTCAGTGAGTTTATTGGAAGGTCTGACAAAAATAGCTATGTACTGATGAACATCTCATCACCTGTTGCTGTCCGATCTCTGATCTGGGTTGCCTGATGAACTCAAATGTATATTTGAACATGCACCTCAAAAATAGCATTAGATCAAAGCATGTTGATAGTAATACCTGTCCAGTTAGAATGAGGAACTCTTTCATCGTACACCTTTACAAGCTTGTCTATCTTAAATGATCTTCGCTTAACCTCATAGTACTAAGTGAAATACGTCTTCACTGGAGTGCTGTGAGGGCTACAAAAGACTGACTTGAACAGATGGAGTCAAATGTGACACATGACTTCTGTCTTCTAAGGACATGCTTGGGAAAAAAAAACTGTCCACCCCTCTTCCATTTGGAATTGCATGGTAGCTGAACAAAACGCCCCAAATGACACTGTCTGTCGTCCCCAGATCAAAGGTCCTAAATGGCCCTATGCAAAAGTGAACTAATCACACTGCAGGAAAATGTCCAGCAAGTAGCCAATCAGAGGCGATAAACTGCTTACGGGTTTTAGTCCACTAAGTTCTCGTTTTGGTCTTAGGGTCTGGAAAATAGAACAACCGTTACGGGTAACAGATTGACATCCTATTGTTTCCTATCTACTACTGGCTGTGCTATCTGTCTAGTTTTTCCCCAAAGGACTAGTTACACACTTGTAGAAAAAACAGATATTAGTCTACTGTTGGGCGTGTAAAACAAAAATTGCATGACAACTACTGGGCACACACATTGGCCAACAACGACGCCGGAGTTAATGCCTGATTTTCCGCACGGGATAAATGATGCGCAATAGCCTGTGAATTTTGACAAAATTTTTTGCCTATGTACTCCACTTTGTTCAGACTGTGGCTACAAAACTTCAGTCATCAATATTCAGTCGTTGTTTGCTTTCTATGTTAACTTCAATAGTATGGATTCAAAAACTCAGTAGCATGATTAGTGTTTTGGTGGGTTACAGTAAGGTGTTAGCACCAACTATTCTAAAGTCTGTCCAGCGTAACAAGGTGATGTATTCAGTTGTGATCTTCACCCACAGTCTGTGATGTTCCATCGTATATTAAGGTTTGATCACGACTAGTCGATCATCTTCCAGTACACTGTAAACTGTTCCTCTCATCCATCACTGATATTGATTTCTCATGATAAGCCGTTGCTTCCGACTTGCCTATGATTCTAACCAGTCGTTTCAGACCACATTCTTTTCAAGATAGACTTATTGGAGCAGTTGTTGGACTGCTTCGGTATGGATACAGTCGTGTTGGTACCTTCTATAGTCTTTTATGCAACATGTCTCACCAAGATGTTAAACCCTGTGACCCGTCCGCTCAGCGTAAAGAGCTCAACGTTGGGCATTAATGAGGTAAAGTCTGGATACGAGGCGTTTTATATTGGTGTTTCGTGTGTGGGCAAAACTCACGTAACCCAAAATGGTCCACTTATCCAAGAGGGCTTGTACGACCTTTGCGCATCCGACGTCTTAAGCTATGCATCACACCTTCTAGCATCCTATGATAAATAGTACAAGACGTCTGTCACTGCCTATAGCCGTCAAATGTTTTTTTGTTGCACGAATTGTAAAGTTCTGAAAGTTTATTACCCACCTTTTTAAGGAATTCACGGGACACACGCACCTCAGACTGACTGTCCACAGACATCGCATTCGCCTTCAAAAATGCCGGTAGAATGCAATGGTTTATGGTTTGGCGAGGTACAGTTTTAGTCTTGAGATGGAACGAAGACGTGATAATAATTGTCAGCCCAAGTAATGGTAACCCAAACCACAATACTGTCATCGACTACAGCGGCTGACTGTTGAGAAATTGGTTGTACTATCAGTAAGTAAAGAACCAACTTAAAAGGCAAGCTTAGCTGTCCTCAACCCAAAGATCCTGGTAGCTCCTAGACCTAAGTATCACAAGCTGTTCGTGAATCATGCGCAAACTATGGCATGGTGATTCGTGGGTCAAACATATATTAGATTATAGAGAAGTCTGTAGGGAGGTAAAACGTCAGAAGAACCATTCATACATGTAGATGACGGAACGAGATTAGTTAGGATATCCGTACAAAACTTAAGCCTATCCTAACCGCCGATCATGAAGCTTGGCAAATGAAGAACGGTAAGGAGGTGGAAAACGTTTTTGTTTCATGATAAACAGGCAAATTCTTCAAGCTCATCCTTAACATTTGACCATGATGTCCGTCTCTCAGGCAGACGTCATTGATCCAGAAGGTTAAAGCGCTGGACGAAACAATTTAGCGTCAATTTGGTTGACCAACTGTTTCTATTGATTTACCGTCGCAAACTCAAAGTGTAGTACCCTAGTAGGCAGATTAAGAACAAACCAATAAGTCTTGGAACCGCAGTTGCTTTTTGATTCCGGGACGTAAATGAGCCGCTAGCTCAGCTGTCTCTTGTTGGCACAGTTAAAATAAGGGACAGAAGCGTTAGCACAAGCTTTGAATTAGTTGGCTAAACATATGTGGGCGACGAAGAACAATACTCTGTGTATGGTGAAGAATGACTCGATTCACTGCTTATCCAAACCCCGACAAAATAGGAGATCTAACAAGGGACAAATCCAAACCTTGCCTTAGGTTGCCACATCAGGATTGAACGGAAAGCTTCATTGTTAAGCTTCCCGCCATTTGCCAAATTCTTTGTTACATATTGCACCAACCAGCTTAAAGTTTGACTTTTCAGGTGCCAGTATAATCAGCTAGTGACAGACTGGGATTTTTTAAAATACCTTTTTATATCTATACTTGTGGCTTCTTGTCTCGTGAATAGGAACTGCTTACTGTAAGCAGTACGAATAATATCCTAACGTCACCACCTAGTAGTGAAGGTCCAAAAAGTCATGATGTACGCAACTTACTATCAAAATTATCGTATACTATACAGTTCAACCCCAAACTTAGTGCCTTGTTTTGTGGTTAATAGTGCAATAACTGTAATGGAGAAGAACAGTAATTCTGACCACTGGAACAAAAGATTCTATAAACGATCCCTACCAAGATCAGTAGCAGGCAACCTTCCATTCATTAATAAAACACACGAGCCATAAAGGTTGTATCCCCAGCTGTCCTCATCATACTCAAAGATGTCGGATATAGTAACAATAATAAAATCACATTAAAACCGTATGAGAACATGTCAGATCTCAGACCTGATTAGGGGAGTCTGCCGTGTTTTGTCAAGTGTTCATCGCGTCTGTCCTGTAAACAAACAGTGTTTTATTAACAGGCAAACTCCAGTCGTCATATCCGTCTTCCTCGCCCAGGCTGCTGAAATTGATTGGCTTAAACAAAATCTTAAGCGTTTTAACTAAACCTGCTGTTTTCGTTCTAGTTAGCGAACCTCCATGGCCGGCACAAGCTCTACGAACTGAACAAAATTTTGCAGTGGTCATGTAATGAGGAGTCCGCTGTCTTTTTCACTGTACTATGATGTACAGTTATCGTTGAATGGTCTTGAGTTGATAGCTCAAACCACATTATGCCATGAGATAAGATCCAGTTTGGTTATAATGATTGATACCAGTCAGATTATCGTTATTAATTGAAGTCTCAAGGAGTGCTTCTTCTAAAGTTTCCTTCAAAATTGCTATGCTAGCTTCTGAAGTGTTCAGACAACGAGATTATACACAGAATTAGGTAGAACTGTATATCCAATGGAAGTGGCTAAACGACGTCGTCTTTAAAAGAACGACCACGTTTGACACCTCTTAGTCGTCTATGCCGCGGAGATTGTTGAGCTGAGAGACGAGACTACGAGAAGACGCCAGTCTAGTGGTCTTTGCAAAATGCCTACTGGAGTGACATTTTTGATGCTATGAGCTGTATTCATGTTGATATGAACAATTGCCACAAGCTCAGGTTTCTCTATGGATTTAGTTTTTGGACCGGATTTACAAAGCCTAGACAAGTTTTGGTTAGCAGAACAGGCAGTGATATGTTAGATAACGTACTAAGTTAACGACTTACGCATTTCAGACCACCCACGTGATCTGACATTTGTTCTTTCCAGTTGCTCATCAAAAGGTCTCGTAGATCTAGGATCCAACAAGTCCAAGGCACCATTTGTCAAATCTTCTTTAATAACTGGTACACTAAACTTCACTGCATTTTGGGAACCATGTTGGCCAATAGTTGAACCAGAATTACTATGTGTTGACAAATTTTGTTGTCTTGGTGAGACATTCACCGAGTTGGCACCCAGAGTTTCATCATCACTTTCTTCGGGATTTCGTTCACTAGACATCATGCTTTTCGCACAATTAGAAATCGACGCCTTGAAAAAAGTATACAAAATGTAGTTGTATTTCCTGATGGACATACAAATAACAAGTGACTTTTGTGCAAAGCTAATTATTGTTTTGTGTTAAAGAAACACGGAGACTTTTCATTTTGCTGAATAATTTTCACTCCACTAGCTGATATGTCTTATTTCTAAAATAGCTTACATTGACTAACGACCTTGTTCAGTAAAGCGTTACCGAACTGTTTCAATCCTCCTGTATAAGTGGCAAATGAACGTGAATTTCAGCCTACAGCTAGCAGGCTATTAACCTGTTCGTCTGCTACTTCGGTGAGTTCACAGTGGGTGAAAACTAATCATTTAGTGTCGGTTCTGGAATAAACTTTAAAAGGATTACATGTATTCAGTTATAATCAAAATGTCGGTTACAGGTATGAGCACCGATATCGGGTTCTGGTGTATATTATTTCAATTCAATTTTTTACTATATGATTCCATACTCTGCTAATCTATCCAACATTATATTGACAGTTTTTTTTGTATTTTGTCAGTCGTGCCGGTTGTGCACTACAAAAATATTCCCCAAGTCCTCAGTTTGACCAAACGTTATGAGCATTTATTATTGTTCAGTTTGGATTTTTCAATGAGAGTAGATAAGATGCGTGGTGCCCAGTATGCGTTCTGGATTATCTAATAAGAGGGACTTGGAATGAATGTTTGCGTTCTGTCTTATTTGGAGTTTTGAAAACCTGACCAATTAGTTTACGGTATACGCATGAGCCTTTATTATTTCGCTCTGACGGTCTTCGTTCGTCAGTGAGTATCACGTGAGCTGATCGTGTAGCAAGACAACAATCTGTTAGTAAGTGTTGTGAAAATCTCTACGCTGGCTCAGTATTACTTCAGTATTACGTCGGACGGGTAAATTATTGTGTCAGCAGATCGTCTGCTACACAGTGCACTGTTCATTGTTAGAAGAAGTAATAAGACAGTTGGGTAATGAGGTTAGTACGAGCTATCAAACACCTTTTAGGCTCGCTACTGCACAACCATTAGCGAGGAGTCTGAAAACGCCCTCGAACATTGCTGCCTGTGACAGTTGACAACCAGCTTGTGGTGTGCGAGGTTTTTGATTCGTCTTCTTTGAATTCTATTGTTTGGAATACATACTTAATCAAGTGTTTTCTTTCAGTTAGTTTTTATATTATATTTCTATCCCAATTTGTCATTTACTTTCTCAACGTTTGAATCAAAGGCGACTCAAGCCAAAAAACGTTATGACTCAGAGCCACACAAAAATGTATATGCATACTCTCTGGATTATTTCAATAATAATGGTCAATTTAATTGACTGTGTCATGTGATGCTTGTCGCAATTTTGAATCATATACCGCCTCAATACTTCTGTATGTTTTCGGCCTATTTACAACTTCGTTAGTTACTGAGATCAATTTCGACCCAGGTGTAATAATGTTGGAAAACCCCAAAGTGTTCCGATGAGCGAATGTTTGCTTTCGGAGATCAACTGCTAATTAATTATTGGACTAACCCATTCTTTAAGTGAGCATCTGGTTTCAATGTTTTAACACTGGATATTTTTTTGTGAAGTCATGAACAACGTGAAAATAAGTAGCAGAATATAGACTAAACATTTTTCAACAAAAGAGATATAGACAAAGGACTAGATATAGCACATTAGTGATTTTATTAATCCTACTGCAAATCCTTCGAATGTTTTTACCGTCATTCTGATGATTAATGAATAGCCAAATTTTGGCTCAATTTTAGGTTCTTTAGGGCATGAGGTTCAGTTTACAGGAGTATATATGTTTCCGTTTATTGCAGTGATGTGTTCAGTCAGAAATTATATTTCGTGTTATGCTATTAAAAAAATTAGCTTTTTGTGGAAAAAAACTCAAAAACCATGGCAGTGTAACCTGGTTTGACTGCCACCAACTACCGTCTACTCTAGGCCACCCGAAGCTAGGTGTACACACTGAGAAGTGGATCACCAACTGTTTGACCTCGGTCTGTAAAACCAACATTGTGTTATTTGATACTGGTGCAACAAATGACAACCGACTTACAAACAGTAACTAGTTAATTTGCCCTGCGGAATGTCTGGTGAATTTCACTCGAAACAAAAATGAAATAAACTCATATAAACGGGGTTGTGCAGACGGTTTTCCAACAAAGCCTTAGGACGGTAACTGACTATCTGACTGAAATCTTTCAAGAACACTGTCAACAAGACTATTAATTCAGCTAATTAGCTTTGGCTGCGATAGTGTGTCAGTAATTTTGGAGCTTGGAAAATGAAGTTCAAGTTTTTCTAAACAGCATTTCAAAAGTTTTTTGGCCATCGGGTTTCAAGCAAAAATACTTTGACTTAATCAGTTAGAGACTGACAGTGTCACCAACTCTGAGAGTAAGGCTTTTCCTCTTTGTTAACTTATCTTTGTTGGTACTGCTCCATTCAGAACTCCATCACTTTGCTGCTCAATGTCAAGTTGCTAATTTTACTAAACAGCAAGAACTATGAAGATGTTCTGGTATTATCCTAGATAGGTCAACTGACCTACATACTGCAATATGAAACCAGCTTCCGTTTTGTTCAGGGTTTGTATTAATCATCCATTGATTAACCCACCCGCATGTATCGTGGCAACAAGAAAATTGTTCATCCAACAAGACTAGTTACTGGCAGGTGATTGATTGTATGCACTTCTCACTACTGACAGGCGTAGCTGAACATAGTACACCACAGACCGCCAATCAGTACTGGTTACGTTTACGTGAATGTGACACTTTGCCGATCAAATCCTCAACTTGTTCCCCACCAAGCCACAATTCTCAGCAGACTGCATTTCACATTGATCCATCTGACAGCATAATTTGAAGAACACTTGTAACCATAACGGTTAGAATCCGATGTTTCTCTGCATTTAGTTAAAAGCTGAACAAACGAATGTCAAACAAGTTGTGAGCAAAATAGAAGCCCTGTTCCAAAATTGCTTCGTTTCCCACCTTGTTTAACGAAATACGGCCCACATTGTTCCCTTGTGATTCATTTTAAGTTCTAAGGTAGTACCAGGTAGGAACTTTTGTAGAACTCTCCTCCATTTGCAAGAGAATGTATCTATTAAGACATAAGTTCACCAGAAGTAGTGACCCAGCTAAGAAACTGGAAGAAGTGGGCCGGTTATATCATCTTTCGTCCGCTCATATTCGATACTACCATAGTATTTACATATTTACACACTCATACTAGGCAACAGTGACCAAAGGCGAACAGTCACTCTTTCGTAATCAGTCGTCAAATACATTTGCATGATAAACGTGGTTGGTTGTTTCTTTAAGGAACGGCCTTCACTAAGACCTGAAGCAAGATGTGCACCACCAGAAATTGTCTTGTGTTATCAGTCATTGGTCCCGGGAGCACTGTTTCAGTCAGAAGAAACTAAGATGGATCAATACCGTGGCCAGAGTAAAGTAACAGTTAGAGTACTTAAGAGTGAAAAAGTTTCCGAATAACCAAAAACACTGTGACTAAACAGAAAACATGTTTAAGCTGATTTAAGAATGTTGACAATTTTCATTTCTATAGTGTTCCGACTAAAGAAAAAATTGATCGTGAGACGGCATTCGCTTTTAACACAAAAATCGAGAAACAACCAAAATACAACACGTCACTGCTCTTAATCCGGAAACGAAACTTACCACAGAATTACGTGCACTGGTCGCTAAATCATCAGTGTGACTGAATAAGTTTTCAGCACCTTCAGAGTATTTCGGTGTAATCATGGGAGAGGTGGGTTTTTGTAACAAAGCTGCATTATGATTCCGTTGTTTTTGTCCAAATGATTTTTCACTTGAATGAATCTGATTCGACTCGTCTTTGTCTTCTTCTTCCCTCGTACTGGAACGTTTTTTATGCAAGGTCTGTTGCATCAAAGAAGGGTGTACGTGAACAGAATCTGTAAAACCTGTCTAATTCTTTCGCTTACTGACATAAATCAAACAGAACCTTACATTTGTCAATAACAACGAGTTTTACATCTTCCCGTTATTGATGAAAGTGACCTATACTGCTGGAAATCATATGACATTTTCATTTTGCTTTCAAATTGTAATTTTAACTTCCCACACAATTGATAATCGTATCCCTTCAGATTTGTTCGTTATGAAGACTGATAAGGTTCGTTGGTTCCTTTTCTTCACTATAAACTCTTCGACACAATTATCATCATTATCGTTAACCCAGACACCAATATATAAATAGTTCCCATTGATGCCCAAATGCCACACGACTACGAGAAAAGAAAAAAATGGGAAGGGAAGAGACCTAACTACTAAGTTCATATTGAGACATTCAACATCAAGGTTTCTACACCCTTCTAACAAACAAGCTAGCTATAGGCGAAAGTAAGACTTAATCATCAAGACAGCTTCCTTACGATTTTCACTGTTCCGTGTCATTAAGTAAAAATTCTGGATTTCGGTTGAACTCTGTCTGACGAAAAATGCAGCGCGCCTTGTCACAAAAAGTACCGACGAGGCATTTGCCACTTAGAGGTACGCTGGTTACGTAGCTGGTTTTGATCAGTTGAAGTCTAAGTTGTTTACGCTTTGGCATCACCATAATTATCTGATTCTTTCTAATTAACAAATTTCCTATAATACTTGACGGCAGTACTGACTGTCACCTGAAAGCTCCCCTGTCCCCTAACATGAACGAAATCGCCAGTTAGGTAGTCATGAAAAAAAAACCTGCCACTATGATTACACTAGATAGTCAGAACATCGGAATGTGTGATCTTTGAGGTCAGCGGGCTCATTTAATCAACTATGGCATCGGTCGATAGAATTTATATCTGACTGTCTGACCTGAATCGTTTTCCGATGCTCATCCATTCGACATTTCTGTTTAGATTGAGTGCGTTTTAGTATAGCCTCTCGAATAGGCATGCCTTGAATGGTCGGACTGGAGTGCAAGATGCGGCGTTTCTGTTCTCCCATCAATCGTCGCAAAGCGGCTTGCGCTGCCAAAATCCGGCGTCTATGCCGACGCCAAAATAGTTGTATGGTCCTAGCTGCTTCACCCCGTCTGTCCGTGGAAAATTCGTCCTTGTCTGTCAAAGTTATAGATAAAATGATCAGCTCATTTATGTGCAGGTCATATATTTCGACTTAAATAAGCCAGTTGATGAAAAGGACATTAACATGATGCTGATAACATTGCCATTTTGCTTAGCAAAATTGTTCTTGGTGAGATTACCCAGCTGAGCTTCATAGCCCAGTTAACACAATGTTTGACAATTTTCATTATGAGGTTGCCACTTAGCGCGTGGATACAGCCGAAACCCAGGTTTCTCACAAATGGATCACTATTGAATTGAAATATTTTCCAACTAGTAACATATAATGAAATTACTGTCAACTGGTGCACTATAAACTGTTTACATTAATGTCTTCGTGATATTGCACGCCTATTTTACTTTTAGATAACTCACCTATTTTTCCCGTACAGACGGTTAAAATGAAATCCAGAAGTGAATAGAGTTTATAAAACTGGATGAATTTTGATAGGAAAATATATCGATTGATGCCCTTTGAACATCACCTAGGACGTAGCGCGCTTTTAGCATTTAGATAAGTCTGTTAGTCAGCTGGCGTAAATACGAACAGTTTGGATACACCAACTATACAACAACATTTCAAAACCCCTGTCCGACAGCGAACTGTTAACACATCTAGCTCAGTGACATTAAAGTCTGACAAATCATTTCGGACTGAGACAATCAGACATTTGTGTGAAAAACCAGTTATTAGTGGATAGATTCGATCAAAGTAATCTAAACTCCACCGTTGGACAAGTAATTAAGTTGGTTGCATTCCAGTAGAATGGTACAGTGTATTTCTCTGTAAAAGATATGTTCTTTTGAGACCACAACTGACTGAACTCATGGGACTTCTGTTAGGAATCCAACTTGTTAAAAAGACACTCCAACTATCAACAGGATCAGAGGAAACCATTTCATCATGTGGTACCACTCCTCACCAGAAACCACTCTCATTCCCTGACCAGCAAGAAACGACAGTGCTGCACAATTTTCATTACATCCATGTCGGTAGCCATGGAGAATTAACTGACAAATTAGCTGAATACCTCAGGTTTATGCAATTAGTGTTCATGTCATACAATTGTACTATGTGACTTAGTCGTTTGTTTTAAACATGCTCAAGTTGGTTGAAACCGCAACTTCGATCTTATAAACAACAATAGGGGAAGCTAAAGGCAATCAAATGTGAACACCGGACTCGTTGTATGATGTTAATAACTTCGACGTGAATTGTTTACTGCCTACGGTGAAATCATAATTACAGAGGCTTCGGTTTCTTTGCTTACTTCAATTGCTTTAGCAAATGAAAGACTAATTTTCTGTGGAAATGTTTAGTTACAAAATACACTTATACTGAGCCATATATCGGTCTCCTGTATTTGAAAAACTTCAGTTCGAGTTAGCAACGAAATTATTCCATCACATTAGTTTACGGCATTGTCAACCCCGGACAAGTCAAGAAGTTTGCATACTAAACCATGACCCCTGTGTTTCGTTGCGATACCTTCTAGAGACATTGAACAAACGACCTGTTATTCAGTGGCCTGTTTAGTTTTGTCTGAGCAACATTCATCCGTCGACCATTTTTTAACTTAGTAAGAGTGGATTTTTTAGTCCAACACAATTTCAAAGAAACACACAGCCAAAAACATTCGAAATGAGCAATAGTTTGGCTTCCAGCGAGTTGCAACTGAACTGTCAGTTTATCGCAAATCGGGTAGGCAGATCTGAGTCAAACGTGCAACACTTCCTCTCTGTTCCTGATGGGCACCTCTACAAAAGAACAGAGCTGTCGAGGAAGGGTTTCCTCAGTTGGAACTCAAAAGAAGGGTTTGAATAACGTGCTGAATGTAAATGACTGCTCTGCTTCAGTTGTTTGTGAACAGCAGTTGACAGACTTATAAAGAAGTCACCCTATTTGTTTGACGGAAATCCTGAAGTACATTTACGTTTAAAGAGCTATCATAATCCAACGGATACAGGGGGCATGATGGCGTATCGTCACAGACTAATAAGAGGCAGTAATATTTAGTGATGGATGTCCGGCTGAATCGAAGTGACAGAACACTCATCATAGCACAGTTTGCGCCTGTTTATGAATTGCATTTTTCAGCGTAGAAAAGTAAATAACGATCCCAACCAGAAGTATGATTTAAAGGTGTGTATCTACAGAAAGTGTGTACTTGAGTATATAAATAAGCCAGAAATGCAAATGTGTCTGCATCGTTAGTTCTTTGCTTGACCAGTTTAAAATGTGAATTCTGTTCGTTTGTTCTTAATCCTCTGGACGGTCCATTCCAACGTGACTGATTCTGTGTGCCACTCTTATTACAGTCGAAGCCTCGTTCCTATTTTACGTTTATTTGAATTGATGAATGTTAACTGATCATAGTCCGTATATCGTAACCGAAGAGATCTATGGAAATGTCTTTGCAAAGTACACTGTACTTAATTTCACTTGCGTGATGTGATAGTGTATGGAAGAAATACCTTGAGTAGTGTATGATTTCCTATAATAGACAATTCAGGTAAATACCTCCTCTTTTACTCAGCGAGAAGTCTCAGTATCTTCTGGCTCATTGGAAAACATTGCGTGAAAAACGGCACTTAGAATGAATCTAGGATGGCGAAACGGATATTCAGGATTTGGCTACTAACAGTGTTGTATGTCAATACTGAACAGTCGAAGGATCTTACAACTATATAGTAACCTCACTTATCATAGTAACATTCGTTTGGACTGAAGAAAAATGGTTTCCACAGTGGTTTCTCCAAATCCAACATCCGGTTTCTATAAACCTGACTGATATCAAACCATCCTGTAACTTTAAAAGCCCAAAACAAAAATGAAGTATGCATTAGTTTACTCTAAAAAAGATAAACCATAAAGTAGTTTGTTGTTTTCAGTAAGTGTTGAATAAATGCTGCACGACTGTGTTCATTTTCTTTGTTGACGATGGGATTGTTTAAATGAGATAACTGGCAGTTCACTAGAATTCCGATGTAGAGGGTGTAGGACAAACACAACAGACAATCAACGACGGAAGTATAAACGCAGCTTTTATTTGGCATTGGGTGTAACCTTCCCATAATTCATAGTGTATATGATTTCTGATGTTTTACAAACTGAGTAATTTGAAAATATCATGCGCTTTGTGGTGAATAAGGGAATATGAATCATATCGACTGAAGGAGTTTGACAAAACATGAACGCATTTAGGTTGTTACGGTCTGTGTTCCCCTTGAGTCGTTGTTCGAGTAAATTTGTCAGTCTGATCCCTCAGAAAAATCGGTCTTCAACAGATGCTGTTAACTGCAGTATCCTTGTTTATTCTATGAAGAAGACAGTTATTATATGCGTAATTTTTAATCATGTGCTCGGTTCACAGCGCTCTCTGACATGACAGTTTGTTACGGACAGAGGTAAACCTTTATATGCGAAGTTGTTAGGCTTCCTTTTTCGTGATGTTCTGTTGCTTTTCCCCTTCTTCTTTCGTACCCTCGCAATCGTAATTATTTATTATTCTGCTACTCTGTGGACTACTGCCAGGACCAGCTACAGCCCATGCAGTATTATATGAAGGTCGGTTCAAAGTTGAAAATGATTCTTATGATAGTGATGGCAACAGGTCGATTCGAACGTTTTGTACGTACTGAACGGCGAAGGCAAAACCCAAGCTAACCGATGCTGAGCCACCCCTGCCACGCAACAGTGCAATCGTTTGTTGACCACAATACTCTCAGATTGCCTAATTCGATATAACACTGACTGATTCCGGGACATTCGATCTACAAAACAACAGTATAACAGCTGTTATGTTAATGTTTATGTGAAGGCATGGAGACAGATTGTAGTGATGGAAGTGTTACTTGCCCAACCGCTATTTTAAAAAGCTATAAAAGTCTTTCAGGCCTGAGTTTTTTTCCAATTTCGATGAAATTGCTCTCAGTTTGCACTAGCTATGTGCCCTCTGAGTCAACAGTTGAAGGTATTCATTTTCCAGAAGCAAATCTTTAAGATCCTCTTTGTGGTTACATTTACAAAGTAACGCATCTGACAGACACCGCTCAGATGTTCCAGTGGTCAATCGATAGTTTGACATCAGTCGTGGGACATTATCATTTGAGCAAATTTTCTCATTTACGAGTTAGTCGTCCCGTTTATCTCAAACTCAGTAAGGTCCGCAGATCAATGTTGATGTTGAAAGCAGTAAAGTAATTCGGTCTGTCTCATTTTCCAGATTGTATTATAATTATATAGGATATGATGACATGATTAGGACACGCTTAGGGGTCACAATCCACCGGAACCACATGGTCCACAGGGTTTGCCACTTATTGTTTTCTATAATAGAATATGTGATCAAAACCAACCTGAAACAAATCACTGACGAGTGACAATGACTAGGAAACTGGTTCTATGCTTCCGATGAATTTTGACCAATGAACACGTATATTTATGCTACGATAACCTATGTGCACACCATCAGTGCTGCATAAGCTTTAAGCACAGTTATGCACTCCAGTTATCTCCTCTGTTGTCTGTAGTTGAACAAGTTGCGTTTGGTCTAATATCATTATTAACTTGTTCTTTCCTGAGGTGTGTTGGATTCACCAGAAACGTCAAAACGTGTTTCTTGTATGATTGGAGGTCTGTTTCTTAAATGGAGGCAACTACTGCAAAACGTTCGTTTCTCATAAGGGTGATACTTAGACTGTACTGTCTCTTCTTAAAGAATTTCCTTCCACGGGGATGGGATCTACTTGGCTAGTAAACCTTGTGGTCAATTTTTGTCATGGTGACAAATTGCCAAGTTAAGCAGAGAAAGGAAATCCCCAACTATATGTGAATAGTGAGAAATTTGACGAAAATCTTTCTTTCCGCTGAACCATTATCCATGTCTCAAACTTTCATAGTAAACCTGTTGATTCACACTCCATTAGATTCGTGAGAAACATTTTGTAAAAAGGCAGTAATTCTATTTATTCACGGCACTTTGTCTATATAAATGGTTTGAGAACAAACTGTGGCTCTTAAACCCCGTCCTGTTCTTCTGTGCCTGATGCAGCCTACCAAGAAGAAGGCCGTACAACAACCGTCAGTTTTATAAGTACTAGAGGAAACTATAACCAAAAATTCAAGTCAATATAGCTGTGACTAGTATAGATCGACAATTACAGGTAGACTGTGTCCATCCAAAGTAATGAGCTGTGAACAAATGCTACAAAATTTTTTCCTCACCTTTGTAACGACCACTGTTCAGATTGGTTTCCGAATGAATGCTGTTCGAGATTGGTCGAGTGAAGCACGGTGGCGGGTCACCAGAATCCTCCGACAATTCATCGGGGATACAGTCATTATTACGATCCTCTGGAATAGCTGAATTTTTAACTGGTCCGGATTCAATCGGTTGCACTTCGTCTTCCATCACCTCCAAGCTGTCTAAACACACTTTCAGATCAGGATCATTTTTTCCACCCATTAAGGCACGTGAGTCTTGTTCATTGAGCTAAATAATGAGTAAACATTTTGAAAGTCGAAAAGAACCATAAAAATAACACCTTTTGTAGTATGCCAGTTGAGTTTTTTGGTATGGATGAGCTGCGATACAAAATAAAGGTTTCATTACGGAAACCTTGTTAGCAGACTTGCATGACGTCTGCATTCCTTAGTGTTGAGCTGAGACGGACTTGTGCTAGACAGTGCCTTTCCGTCGTCACCGCCGTTTATTGCACAGCTGTTAGAAACGAAAGGACTGAAGGACCAAGTCACAGCATTTCTACAGTGAATAATTGACTATCTGTTATAAAAACTTACAGGCTATCTTACAGAGAACCACCGAAACCGAAACCCTGGAAACGGATCTGTAGATCTCATACGCTAAGTCACACCTCGATACCACGATGTTATATACTTCAAGCCAATCAGTGATGAGTGTGTGCCACTTCAGCCTGTACAGTCCAAGGTATATATGAGCGTTGAATTCTTCTTGACAAGTCAAAATTACCTGGTCAGGATGAAACTCGCTCAGCCACGAATTTAACCTAAAGAATCCGACGTTTTGGAATACTTAGTACAGATTTCGTAAATCACTATAAATACGGATAACTACCGGCCCTACATATTTGTGATTTTACGGGTTCACCGTGTGGCCTTGTAATTTAGCTAATGGAACGGGTGTTTCGTACGTTTCTGGGACTTTTATAACTCTTACTAATCCAGCCGAAAAATAGGTTTTTCAACATCGTGTCATATGACGGGTACACACAAAGCTTCTTAAATTAATGTCTTCCGCTAACCTACTGTATATTTATGTAGCTTTACTTCGAGTATGATATGAGTAGTAATGATAGTAATGAAAAAAGATGGAAAGTACTCCCGCAGAAATTTTGATAACTCATAAGAGGTTTCACTGATCGCAGCAAATTTGAGGCTATGAAGTATTCAATGCATTCACCAAGATAATCGTGATTAGTGTGGATGTGTGATTATTTAGTCTGCAACAGTCTAGGTGATTCCGTGGTATTTGATGAAGTCTTCGAATGCAAGTTCTTAAAACCCCATAGAACGTTTGAAAAAAAACTTCGTGTTATGCAAGATTCTATATCAGGTTGACAACAAAAAGCGAACTGTTTTGGTCGTTTTTTAACGGCTCGCAAAAAACCAAAGCTAGAAAAGTTTCCGACTCAAACATATTCCATATTAATGTAAATATGTTGAGGTAGTTCAAATTAAAGCTGCAGTTTTGAAATCTGTGTATGTTTTCTGTAAATATGGTGTTGTTTATTACTACTTGACCAACTTTTATTGTTTAGCATGTACGAACATAATTTTGAAGTAAACATATACACAAGTGTGTCGCTTTAATATAGTGGAATAAATATTAGACACTGTGACGTCATGTGTCAGCCCAGTTGGTTGTACACTCACTTACTTACTTCAAACTCTGTTACATTGAAAGTGAGATTGGTGGCAAATAAAAAGGAACAATGCTTTTGAAAACTGGACGATTCTTAGAGAACAACATCTGCTTACCAAAGTTTTTCATCGACTTTGATTCCGCGTCATCTATGCCACCGCATTCAATACAGATGATCAACTTCTTCTGGACATCATCAAAGAAAATATTCAGGACCATACGGGATCCAGCATTAACTTAAGTGCTTTCATTCCTCTAAGGTTTCATTTGTTCTTCTAGCTAAAGCTGTTAACTAGAAACAGGCAGTACAGAAGACGCACAACGCGTAAGTAATTAATGCTATCTGCCAAAATGTACATTCGACTGAAATCTGTGTAAGGAGATGATGATCTTCATGCCAACCTTACATGTTCGAAAGCACGCCGGCGGGCTATTTTGGTGATCGTACGTGGTGTTCTCACTGCACATTTGCGCGTATGCAGACACTACTACTCACGAGGGTTTAAAACGATATCTTTGAAAAAAAAGAACCGGAGCTTTAATTCGAGAATACACCAAACAGTTTGGCCCGCTTTGCTTTCTTTGAAAACGACAACAAGTAACATCCTTTTATTATTCAAAACTTATAGGTCAAAGGCCAGTGTGATTCGCTTCTCAAGCTGGTCCAATCATTCCATCTATTACCGTTATTACGAACTTACCGATGTGATTTCGATTTGGTCCCATTCAGCTCCGGGACTATGCACGTACGCATCCAGCCAATCACTCACGTTCTGTCTGCTCCTATTGAAAGCATTCGGTGAGAAGCCATCAACACGAAGCTGATCTAAATGGCGGTTAGCAGCAGACAGCCCACTGTCGGATTCTAGTAAATGCAAACGACCACTCTCGTTTGTTTGCGATTTATTTTCCGGTTGTATGTGAGACTGATCTGAACCGATTAATTTCGATTTGGCCGACAACGATTTCTGAAGATACCAAAGAGCAAACAAAACATACGGAAGATGTAAACAGAGTATCAAATAGAATTCAATGTGCTGGTGACGGTAACTTATTTTTCGGTTTTGTTGGCTGGTACATTTTCATTGTCCTGCGATTATTTAACAGGCCTAAGTATCATGAGTACAAAAATAAATTGTGCGAGGTTTCAAGAAAAACTGACAGTCTGTAGCCAGGTAGTTCCATGTCAGTTAACTGTAAAGCTATAAGGTTATTTTCGCAAAAATAAACCAAAAAAGTGGTAGATTCGTTTCTGAAATTTAATTTGTACACGTATGTTGCAAACTAAGCTACACGCACAAATAGTAGCACATTTTCAATGTTATCATTACAACGGTCTTGAGCTCTACCAAAGGGTGTCGTGTCTCGGGCCGCCGTTCGCCTCAACAGCGACGCGGAACATACTAGAAGATGATACCGAAAAGGTCGTGTAACAGTAATAATAATATTAATAATAATCCTAATAAAAGATGGCCAAGAGGAAGAACCATAAACGGTATGACTGCAGCCATGCCGTTGACTTCGACACACCGCCGCCCCAGAAACTGTTTCTGGTGAGTGATGTTGAGAACCTCAGTCAGGCAGATGACACCTGCCTAATACGCTGAATGGAATGGTCATAGTCTTCATATTTCGTGACCACGTTCCTACTTAATCTCTCGATAAGTCCACTTAATGTGGGCTAATTATCGGGGACAACGACGGTCAGACGTTGCAAACAGACCACAGAACGTACACAAGCATTACATACCCTTCAATTTAGCAACAATCAAACGTCTTTCCGACGCCATAGATGACGTGGGTTGACAAAGGCAACTAGTGTCTTTGCTATCCTTACTGACAGCTCACACAGAGTGAAACACAAACACAGAAAACAGGCACTCCTCTTGCTATTTTTAGTGTTCATCAGCTTATCTCAAAAAATATCTCGAATTTTCCAAACCCGCCAGACCTCTGATGAGATTGGTATGAGAATATTAGTTTTTGACAAAGACGGGGACAGTCGAACAGTTGTTAAGATGAATGGATTCAGTCACAAACTGCCCACAATTGGTTGCGCGCCGAGTAAGTTAGAGAATTATAATACACGGTAACAAATGCTTCTCTACTGGTAACTTTTTAATCTTCAGAACATCGAAATTTAACGTAGTTTTGTCGGTCCAGGAATGCGCGGATTTACGCTCCACGACATCTGTTCTCTGGAGTTAAATTTTATAATTCCTAAATAATTGCTTACCCTGTGTTGATATTTATTCCAAACTGGACACCGCTCATGTTTACCCATTGCCTTTTTACTCGAGTGTACTATTGATTCAGCCCCTTATGGAAAGAACAAAGGGACCCAAACTTTTTGTCTGTTACAGATCGTCGGTAGCGCATATTTTTGCCATGACCGCAATTGTAAATCCGGCCAGGCTTTTGTCAGACAGCCATGCTGACCACTGCTGGTGAGCTTCAACACAGGCGAAACTTAAGTTCAGTTTTTCTTTTCGAGAGAAGTTTATAAATAGTCTGTCTGAATGCGAAAGCCTTTGATTAAATGTAAGTGGTCTTCAACCTGGAATTAACCAAATTTCCGGTTACTCATTAGTATTCCGAAACACTGTTTAGCGGATTTAATGAACCTGAAGTTTTGTCCTTTCCTAGAAGTCCTAATCGTAAGATTATCGACCAGAGTTAATAGCAGGCAGTTGTGTCTCTTATCGAGCCGATCGAGCAACCTGATCACTACTCAACTGAAATTAGCTGAGGCCTCAGATTTGACAAGTTGGTCTGTTACCTAAATTTTACACTCTTCTTAGCTTCCTGTATACATGTCTAAGAGTGTGATACGGAAACCGGCTCTGGTGATCTGTAATTAATTGGGTAAAATCCCGTTGGCTTAAGTCAAACATTGCGAATTTCCAAACGTTATCTTTTATGGGAGTAAGAGAGGCAAAAGGTAAAACGTGTGTTGCAAATGTGTTGAAATAAGCTGCTATAATGCTTCTGGCCTATTCCTTCTTATCTCTACGGATGAAAATGTGTCAACTGTCACTCTTTGTGATGTGTCACTTTAGCAGCTCAGTCATTAAAGGTAACCACATTCATCATTGACCACCAATCAAATGTAACATCAGTGAATAAAATAACAAGATCAAAAAGATTTGCTGAACGATGTAAACGTTGATTTCGGTTCTATTTTCACGTCTTCTCACGGCTAATGATTTTCCGATGTTTGGATTAATAAAACGTTTTAAGCTAAATGTGAGTGGTCGCACAATAACTTTTCACATTTCATGATGCCTTATTTAGATTATTACATTGTTGCTTTGTAGTCTATCCTGCACATAGATAAGACGGCATTATCCTTTCTGATTGCTAAAATTCATTTGATCTCCGGATTGGCCAATGCTGTAAGCTTTGTGGGAGCCCGTTTCGGTTCTGAGGCTCACTACAGATTACCTATATAGAAAAGTTGGACAAGCTATCGACACTTAGTCGCATAACCTGCAAGGTTGACATTACTATACTGACTCTTCAAATCAATGCCTATGAGTACCGTCTAGTAACAAGCACAAGTAGTGCATCTAGGTGGAATCGATCACTTGGCAATCAATCATCATGTGCCTGTGACATAACCAGGCGTTGGGGTCGTTCGTTTATCCGAATCTGTTAGGAGGCTTGTTGTGGTTAACCTTCGTTGTGATTCTTTTAGCTAGAATTCCCATGAACTCGTGTGGATCCAAGGGTTTGTTTCGGTGTATTTACTTTTGGGACGTTTAGTTCATTATGGCCTATCTTTAAAATCATCAAACGACAACCAAAGAATCTTTTTAAAGTAGTGGGTGGTAAATCCTTATAGTTGTGAGGTATTACACACAGTAGAAGAGGCCTTGAGTTCACCGTTGAACCGTCCGTGGCCGATTTCAGTAATACACCATTGTTTTCTGTTAACCGGCGTGATTGACAGTCACTTAGTTGTTTTTGTGTACAGCTAATCACAAGAGCATTAAACCAACTGTGGGCAGTTTGTAAGCTATCCCATTCATCTTAACTACTGTCCGACTGTCTTCACCCTTCTCAAAAAGGTAATACTTTCCTACTAGTCTCACCAGACATCTGATTGGTTTAGAGGAATCGGGGCATTTTTTGGGGATAGGTAATTAACACAAAAAATAGAGAAATGGATGCGATTCAATACCGCGTGTTCGTGTTATAACTCCACCTTGTCGAATACGAACAAATTCGCTTTCTCTTGTAATAACGTGTCATGTTTTCGACTCGGATTAGCACAGGTCTGTATAGTCTCGTCATGGGTTGAGTCAATTTGAAACGACCCGCAATTTACAAATTAATGAAAAGTGTACAGTGAAAGTTAGTGAGAAAGTTTATCCCACTGGCCGCGTAATCAGACAAACACTGGTCAGGCATCAATTTGCCGTCGTAATCGTGATGCGTAGAGAGTGAACAGAATTGTACGTTTGAAATTTTAAAAAAGTTCATAAACAATGAAAAGAATTGCATGTAAATATGGATATAGCTAGACTGCGAATGCATGAAGTTTCATTGCCGTTAGCCATACGACTCATACCACGCTTCAGTTTTTGTAGAAATCGTAACTTATCGTCTGTTGAATGAATAAACTGGCTTTTTTTGTTGTTATATGAAGTACGAGATAGTTCCGTATTAATGTCAGCTGAAGCTACCATGATTTAGTGAGTATGTCAACGAAACCGCTTGCAGATTGCTTTTTTTTCTTGATTTCTGCAGCTGCCACTAATCAAAACATGACTGGCTTATTTTTTTACCGTTTCAGCAGTCTCTACATCGGTGCGATGGTCTATATTTGCAAATCATTGTACTTTATAGCAATAGCCACCTCGCATCAAAATAGAAGTGATAAGCGAACGGCACTACCGAATAAAAGTCACAAGTAGAATATTTACCAAGCGGTAAATTGGACATAAGTGTAACTTTCAATGGATTTTCTTAGTGATCTAATATTACAGGAAACAACAGTATGATCGTACTCGGTGTATGAAGTCACTTACGTCGTAAGTCCTGGAAGAATTGCGAGTGCTGCTATTGGAAGTTTTTGACAGACAAATCTGTGAACCACGGAGGCTGAGGTTCAGCATCTAAATAAAATTTGGAGGGAATCATGCGTTTTTCAGTAAGCGCTTTCACTTTTGAAGCATGCATCTTATCACAATAAACAGAAAAAAATATTTGACATGTAATATGCCTACGAGTTAATGCAGTCCGACATCAGTATTGTCGTTACCCTTTGAGTTATTTTGAAAGGCAACGTGACTGCCCTGAGAAATAATAAAAACCCAAAGCATTTTATCCTCGATTTTTACAAATATAAAAATTGCACAAGGAACCACAAATTGTGGTAGGCAATACTTATTAAGAATTCAGAAGGTTAAAATATAAACAAAATTAAGCACGTTGCGGCTTTCCTACTCATACACTTCTTTTCATACAGTTCTTACTTTTATCACTGTTAGTCTATCAAATTAACGTAATCTACGATACCTGTTTTTGATTGAGCTTACAAATGCACTTGAGGAAGGTCATCCCTGGCTCCCTTAGCAAAAGATATAAGTGGGCCTTCTTGTTGAGTGGATAACGATTAAAAGGTCTTCGTCCTTCTACCATCTTTGGAATCAGCCAACTTCGTTTATTAGCAAATGGCAACAGCTCTACCTATGATAAATCTTCACTGTCAGTTATTCCATCTCTTCTAATGCCGTGGTGATTTTTATTGAAGAAGCAAACCCGTAGATAGTAGACCGATTGACATGAAGTGCGAGGCGGACGAATAAAGACTTGCTATAGAGAAATGAAGTCATTCATCAAGGTGTTAGTCACAGTAGGTCTAGTTTTTTTACCGAACTAAGACTCTCACGACCTACAGAGTAATCACCGGAGGCGTTAAGGAAGATGGCGGCTGGTCGGACTCACCGGCGTGACTGCTGTTTTTGTTTGACGCTGTTGTCTGTAAAGTGAGTACAGTTGATGACACGGTGGCATTCATACACATAAGTAGCCGTCTTGCTGATGACGCTATATTCTCGCTTATAGCTTGGTTGTTTGTCCGTCAGGGGCAAGCACCTTGAAGTTGAAGGTTAAAGTTTAGACGGTTGCATTTTTCGGTGGGTGTTCCCCGTCTTATTTACCCCACACCAAAGCTTGTTTTCTCTTCACAGTCGTATGGCAGCCGAATATTAATCAGAGTGACTGATATATTGCTGTCGTTGATGTTGGTGTTGGTGAATAACTTTGATGAACAAGGCGTTATACCAACTTGTAAAATTCGAAATCACAATCTCTTCTAACTATTGGATCTATAGTTTTATGAAGAGAAACTAGGCGATCTTTTGTGCGTTTTTACTGAGGATTTATACATTTATACATTTATACATTTATACATTTGAACATCACACCTGCTTGGAAAATGAAGTACACGAGAAAAAAACTTCAGGTCACAAAAAACAACACACTGCAGCATAAGGATTAAGCCCACAAACAAACGGATGAACACTAACGGGGAAAATTGGAAACACGGACATGGGTAATCAGTGAAGATGTGTTAGTTGGGTGGTAAAGAAGACTGTCACTCTAAGTGACCTTCGCTTGTGCGTTAAATAATTTAAGTTTTTGACAGTTTGGTGGAGATAACTAGTTCGTTACAAAGTGGGCAAACCCTATAACTGTTCACAGAAAAGTCTACTCAGATGAAACTATTGCTTACCAGGATAACCCCTTAAACGTCCTTTCCAGGATAGTTAGAGGAGATTCAACACTCAAAAATTTAGTGGATTCCTAGTTTCAAAGGTTCCATTAGCCCTCAGTAAGAAATGACTTAATGTTGCTTGTCAAAATACCAGTGTACCTCGAAACCTGCGATTCTACTAATAGCCCATCCCTGGGTGTCTTCAGGAGCCGTGTCCATTTTTTGATGCGTGAGATTGGCCTTTATTATTTTATCTGATGTCTTACGATCATTCCAACCAATTAATCATTTTCAGCTCTCAGCCATACCCCTGGGTACAATGGTGTGGATGGCCGTCGATCCTGATAGTAATCTTTAGTCACGAATGTAAAACATTAGAATATATAGGACATGCGGAGGGTAACAAAAATAGAAAGAGTCAACTAATGAGGTGACATGTAAAAAGGGTTGTTATCTGTTCCAAGGCAGACAAATTGCGTGAGCCAACAGTTTATGCACACGCAGGGCCGGAGGGCAAGTATTGATTGTCATTGCCTCAGAGAAGGAAAGCAACTTCGGATTCCAATGTGTCTGCCCTGGAAGTGATAACAATCCTTGTTTAGGGTAATCCCACTTGTTGATTGTCTCTGTTGTTGTTGCCTTCCGCATGTTCTAGATATTCTAATGTTTTAAGTTCGTGACTAAAGAGAGTAAACGAAACGTTAACTTCTCGCGACATATGTGTACTGTCGATACTAACAAGCACTATACGTGAGATTGATTAACCGATTGAGTTAAAATATATCAGTTCACTCGAAGCCGGGTAGACCAATCGATATGACGTAATTTGCCTTTGCCGCTTCGTTAGGAGATGCGTCTCCCAATAGGACCCTACAAAGGTTTATCAAATAGTCACGTTGATAATGGGTTTTTTGTGCATCAGAATGGTTTAGTTACTTAGTTTCTATCATGTAACAACCCGTGGTACGGCGCCATTTTGTTTTGTCACGCTTACTTTCCTTCCATTTTCTCTGTATTCTGATGTACTCTACCTAGGTAGGTGTGCACAACTAACCGAAAAAAAATGACCAACTGCAGCTAGAGACTAGTCATTAGTGTGAAGAGGCTCATTCGTGACTAGTAATTTGATCAAGAGCTTTGGAGACCCCTAAAACCAGATAAACAAAAATATTATGTAACTTGACATTCTTAATTTTTACACTGCATCGTTGCACATCCGTTGTGGACATACCTTCCTTTGTGTTAAACACAAACTGTCGTATCTCATGGTTTGAAATTCGAGGGTTTAAATTACATATCTCATTCTGATCGACTCTTTTGGAACACTGAGAATGTATATCGTTTTGTCGCAGCAGAAAATGGAATTATGAATTTAATTATTTAATCAGACATCATTATGTCATTGAAACAATATGGAAAAACTAACATTTCACGCATTAAAGTGTACCCTATAGGAATGATTCTTTCTGCAACGATCACTCTTGTAAGAAACTGCACGTGATTCATGGAGAATCAGTTTCCAGCGGCTACTCAGCAACCGCTACCAGAATGTGAATGTAGCTAGTGAACACGTCAGTATCACACCCCATAAGCAACCAATGGTCGTACCCCCTAAATGGGTGCACTTCTAGGGATTGTGACTGTCGGTTGCTTATATGCATTTAGCGTCCAATTACGCCGAAGATGTAAACTTTTATATAAACAAATATTCAGCATGACACTTGAAAATTAACAACTCGTTTATATCTATTCTTATAAATTTCATGAAATATTGTTGTATATATGTTTACACATATATATTGCCTGAGGTTATAAAACGGTTTAACTTCGCGAATTTCATCATGTGAAATCTTGCAGAGTTTAATTTTGAACAAATGCGCACAAATACTGTTGGATGTCACGCAGAATTCGGGTTATATTCCATAAGGCCTTGATTAGAAATGCTGCACAAAAGATCGTTTCCAGTCAATGAATACATGGACAACTGAATGCCTATCATTTGCGTACACGTTGACCATGGCCGGCGGCTGCATACTCAGGACTGAACCAGAGGTGAATGTATAGGAAACTAGTCATCTACAAAGGTACTAACGCGAATAATCTGTTAAAATACATTCGCTGAATAGCACACTACAGGCAATCCCAATTTATGTGGAACAAGAGCACCAAAGAGATGAGTTGCGTGCACCAACAAATTCATTGCTAAATAGAAATTCGAAAAAGTGGTGTTTATTTTGTACAAGTAAAAGTAGTACAAACTCTATATAAAAATGAAGCGAAATATGAAAATATGTACAGTACCCTATAGCACTGTCCCCTAGAATGTTAGAAGAATGAAAACACTCGATAAGAATGGGGGAATGTTAAACATTGTTGGCCATCTGACCGTCCAGCCTGAGCGAGTGTGCGGAAGATCAATAAGGATTTCCGGGATGGACTGTGAAGGTACGGCCTGTTTGCTACATGAGACCTGGGTAGACTATAAGTCATTCGAAGTAGGACTGACCAAAGGAGCGATGGGAGGATCAGGGTGGTGTTTGACATGAACAACTTCAAATTTATCCATGCTCACTGTATCGTGGGATCCGTTTTGATCGATCACAAAACGCTCTAATGGTCCAAATTATGGCTTTTGAAGAGGAGCCTTAACGGCTTCGACACAAACGAAAACAAAGTCACAAAAGTTTAGATTGGAGTGTCTTTCCTATCTGTTGTTTAATCTGGTGGACTGGGGCCAAATTTTCACCATGGATGACTTCAACTGGTGCACAAAGGCGGTAGCATTAAAATTAGTCCAACGCCAGGGGTCTACTTGGGCCCGTAAGGCGGCCTGCAGGTGATAATGAAAGCGTTCGACCAAACCACTCGCTGTCGGATAGAATGCAGTGGTTTTGATGTGATCAACTCCAAGTAACCCGTTGAAATCTCTGAACAGCGCTGATCGAAACTGTGTGCTTCTATCGGTGGTTACAGTAGTTGCAAAAATATAGTTTGAAATCTACCTGTCCATGATCGCTCGCGTGACTATTTC
This sequence comes from Paragonimus heterotremus, assembly GCA_013368495.1. Lineage (NCBI taxonomy): Eukaryota > Metazoa > Platyhelminthes > Trematoda > Plagiorchiida > Troglotrematidae > Paragonimus > Paragonimus heterotremus. The sequence continues at coordinate 96,212 of LUCH01002026.1, forward strand.
GGTTATCATGTTGGGGAGAGGTATTGCCACGTCAAGATATACCGATGACCTTTTGAATGTGGCAAAGGCCTAACAATATCAACTTGAACATGACTAAACGTGTGTCGGTGTTAGCGAATATGCCATAGGCTGTGATGGTGTGCCGGTGGACTTTAGCGCGTCGAAAATCAAGATATGTTCTTGCCTCTTGTTATATGTTCTTATGCAAGTTTGGTCATATATATTGGTCTGAGATCAGTTTGACGATGGCATGAACGCTGAGATGGGACGTGCAATGGAGACCACTAAAAACAGAGCGTCTAAAGTTAGCTGGTACAAATGGACAAGTGCTGACTGTCGTGGTATCATATGTGGTTGTACCTTTGCAGTTGATTAGAGGCAACTCCCAAAGTTTGAACTAAGAAGAAATGCAACACTGCTGCAACTCAGGATAATTATTTTCTTCTCGAGCTAATTCCTTCATATCGGTGGTGTCAGTTCGGTGCAGACCGCTTAAAATAATTTTAGACAAGGTGTCGGTGACGGTATTTCTATCTTTCGCCATATGCAGTAAAACGCCCTTCTCCCAACACGTGACAAAAGTGTTAAATGGCGAGAAATATAGTCAGCAGCTTGCGACCAAAAGTACTATAGCGCATTTGCGCACGGTGAAGCTCGCAGCCGAGAAACGATAAGAGCTGAACTTTACCGTTCACAATCTGCCGCAGAACCGCGCCAACAGCTGACTGGGATGTGTCGGTCTGTAAAATCAGATCTGAATTTTCGTCTACATGAATGTGTGCTAGGGTCATCACTTGTGATAACGCGTCTCAGGCTGCAAAACATGCAGTCTTAGCCAAAGGCAATGAACCAAAACGTTTGAGATTATCCTTTTTTTTACAAATCTGTAAGGGGTCTCAACAGCTTTGAACGGTGTGGGATAGAACGACAGTAGTAATTTACAATGTCTAGAAATCGACGTATACTATTGTGGGATTGTGGTGTTGAATAAACGTTAAGAGCAGCGATTTTCTCTGGCAGAGTTTCAATGTCGTCAAGAATGATTCGGTGACCAAAAATCTATAGTCTACCCAAAAAACGCATTTCGTCGAGTTTAGAGCTATGCTATACTGATCAAATCGTTCAAAACTTCACGAAAAAGTGACATTTGTTGATTTGCGTCCCTGCTCGTCAAGAGAATATCATAAATGTAGACATACACAAAGTGCAGACCACGGAAAACTTGGTTCCTGAACCTCTGGAAAGTCTGATCTGCATTTCGTAAGCCAAATATCATACAGGTAAATTCGTACAGTCCAAGTGGGGTAGCGATTGCCATCTTTTCTACATCTTCTGGGGCTACGGGGATCTGCTGACATGCACGAACGAAATCAAGCTTTCAGAAATTGGTCATACCTTGTAGATCGATGGAAAAATCGTGAACGTGAAGAATTAGGCACCTGTCAGGGAAGATGGCGTTGTTTAAAACGCAATAATCATCAGATGGGCGCCAGTCGCCTGGTGGGGTTTTAGGTACCATATGCACGACTGAGGCCCAAGGGCTGCAGGAGAGCTGAATGATATCAAGTGGTAGAAGATTCTCAAATTCATACTTTGCGATTTTGGGTTTTTTGGTGGTAACCAACGTGGTCGTACAACGGCAAGTGATGTTCTGGTGTTATTGTGGCAAAAAACGTCATGCTTTACTGATGACAGTGAGCGTAATGGATTGTTAAGGTGTGGGGACTGTCGAAGAAGATTTGCAAAACTGCCGTCTTGTAAGGTCGAACATAATCCCACTGAATTAATCGATGCGGTCTTCCCATGAATTCACAAAGATGTTTTGCTGTCCAGCCGTTTCAGACTCCTTACATCCATCAGAAGTTTAAAGGAGGGGAGAAAATCAACGCTAATAATTGGATGTTGCACAACTGCAACGATGAAGGTCCAGTGGAATTGCCGAAGAAGACTAAAGTCGAGAGTGATTAGCTTCTCTCCTTAGGTCTGTATGGTGGTGTAATTAGCGGCCAGTAAAGCACACAACACCGGTTTGAAGTTGTTTGTCACCAGTGAGTGTAATAACACTAACCTCGGCACTTAAGGTTATTGTACCACATCATACCGCACACGCGCTCTCCGATTCAACCAATGAGATTGGGGACAATTCAGGCCATTGAAACTGACGTGCAAATCAAGCCAATGAAGTAGTAGGTGAAAACAGATTACATCATTGGAGAATTTGGTAACTGAACTGCTATAAATGCACATGTGAAGTCGACCACATAGCTTTTCTCGACTCTCGTTCAATGTCGTTTACCGTTGATTTCGCTGCTATTTCCCGGCAATATTTTGGGTCGGGTACAGACCCAAAATTTTTCGTGTCATTCGATCTGTTTGAAGCTGACTTCCGTCAATTTCAGCAGGTCACCGGTACGTGCTATCGCATACACACCACAACAACAAACCAGGGCTGGATAAGCCGACGAATGTTCATATGCACTAGGAGGGGCCAAACGCTACGTCCCAGCCACGGTGTTCGCATAAAACCAAATGGGCAAACGGGATGCCATTCATTAATGAACGTCAGCGGGAGCTCCGGAGATTTTACCGGGTGACTAGAGCGGACGCTACACATAATCACCCGGTGGACGTCGTCGCTGCTCAAATGGAGTCCTGTCCAGGGTTAAAGGTTTATCACGTGTAACACAATACTTATTATAACCAATCACGGTGGCATGCAGTAAACCAGTGCCACTTGCAATGCTTCTTTCAGTACTAGTGATTTCATTTGGAGAACGATAAACCCATGAATTCTGTAGATTAAAAGTAACCATCGCATATTTAGTAAGACGCAACTGCCAACTACTCCGCTAGGTCCAATAGGTTCACACTTTCACTCCCATACTACGTAGTACATTTCATTGAGCATTTCATTGCAACTGCGGTGTCCTGACAGCGCGTACGAAACCTACGCATATCACCGAAAAAGTTACACTGCATTTTCACCATTTCTTTGGAGGTCAGCCGTTCTCTGGTACATTAACAATCTATCGACGTCCACGCGTGTGTACATTCCTACTGGACGACGTATGTTATGGCACGTAGTCTACAATAACATGGTTAGTACCCCCTATCTGGTATATCCCCCTTCCTTTAACATTGTTTCCTCTCTACCCCATGCCGTCAATCCTGTGCACCCTGTTGACCAATCACGTGCATCCAAAATGCGCTGATCGTCATTCGTTTGCACTCGCAATAAATGGGCAATATACGTCAGTAGGATGTCTTCTCTCGAATCGAAAACATGAGAGTAAACACTATTGATTTGTCTGTACCATTTCAGGACCATTTTGGTAGTGTCATCTCGCCGCGACAGTTCCCAAACTTAGATGCCGTTGGAGCCGAGCTGAAACGTTTTGAAGTTCAGTCCGGCTCTTCCTATAGCATTCGATCAACCGAACCTGCGTTCGGAGATCATAAGAGACGCGTTTACGCATGCGTCCGTAGGATAAACGTGTTGAGCTCATCTGCTGGTATTCGAGAGAGAGCAAATGGACAGTCTGGATGTCCCGCCTTCTTCAACGTCAACCGGAATGTCAACGGAGAATTCCGCGACACAAAATTCTTCATGGAACACAACCACCCGTGTGACGCGATTGCTGCCCACTACGATGCCCCAAGGCGCCGACGCACGGCTGAAGAAGTTGATGAGATCCGCCCGTGGCTACTCAACGGCACGGTGTCGTTCAATATTACACAGTACATCCGGCAACGTTTCAACAAGAAGACAACGACGAAGGATGTGTGTAATCTCCGCGCCAAGCTTTTCGCGAAGAGAAACACCATTGGCTACCTCGGTCGTTTTGCACGCACAACTGAACACAACCGGTAAGTGTCTCTTTAATGTAGATGACGAAAACCGTCTAACCCATTTTATGTTCATGAGTAATGAACAAATAGAATTATGTCGGCGTTACCCCGAATTTACCGGGATTGATGCCACATATAACAGTTGTAAAGAACGGTATAGTCTGTTCGTTTTAATGGTTGTAGATGCCAGCGGAGTAGGTTTACCGGTTTGCTTCGGTTGGCTGGCAAACGAAACGACGGTAGCGATTGCCTTGTATCTTAGGCAATTTGTGCTCTTTGTTGGACCGGTTGAGACCAAGGCAATGATAATGGACGACAGTGCAGCCATACAAGCGGCAATTGCACAAGAGCTTCCGCACGTCCACCAACTTCTGTGTCGAGTGCACATACTGAGGAACGTGTGCGGTCGGACCTCCAATCTGATCGTGAACAAGTGGTTCGCGGTAGCCATGCTCACGCGTAACCGGTGGAAGTACGCTGCAGCTTTGGCACTCATGCGGAACGAGGACTCTTCTTTCTATAATGAGTACCTGATGACCAGGCTCATTAACCGGTCTCATAAGTGGACCAATTGCCGTAGCCCGAAGATACCCACGTTTGGCCGACGGGACAACAAGTTCGTGGATGCAAAGCATCGTTCAATTAAGCGGCACAATCTCAATGCGCATATCAGGATTTGCAATAATGCTGAATGTTTGCAACCATAAACCGCATAGACGCAATTCAACCAAGTTCACTGGTTCAGTCTATGTTCCAATTCGTTCCTATTCACTGCAATAGTCGATTAGTAATGTTTGCATCGTTTGCAACTATAAACCGCATAGACGCCTTTTAACGTTGTTCTTCTCCCTATTATTTCAGTCTGTAATATAGAATTGTTTTCGTTTTCATTCTTGATTATTGCCAGTTTTTCGTGTATTCTTAACTCCAACTACGACGTCGTTGGTTGATGTGGTCTTCGCTGCATACACACACCTGCGTTTATGTGAGATTTTCTAAGCTTGGTCTACATGGTCCACTGGAGGGCAGGGTTTGCGGTATCCCAAGCAGCACACAGCCCCATTTTTGATGCGGCAAAATGGGGCTCTGTAAACAAGTTGGTTTGTCAGGATAAACGCATGACATTATCCCATGCTATGTATTTCTTGCAATTTCTTCATTTCTGTGGTTGATGTTGGTGCCCATATGTTAACATGCGTCACTTTCACATGACTAATTGAGTTACGTGTGGGTTGAATCCACCTGCCGGTAGGTTGTCGTGATCTGTTGTTTGTTGTCATCGAGTTATTGCGTGTGATATAATTAATTAGTTGTATCAAAGGGGAAATACAAAATCATTGTTCGGCGTCAACTATTTACCGAAAGTTCAGTGCCCCTAATAGCCCCCCCGGGGTCCACTAGGGGACCACATGGGGCGTGCTATTTGGGATGTCTGTGACTCCCTCTTTTAGGGTTTTCCTATAGAGTTTTGTCATCACATGTGCCTATGAGATTTCAGCGCTTCTGATTGGTCTACATGGTCCATTGGGGCACACACACAAACCGCGTCCTATGCTTTTAAATGGGGATATTTTTATTACCATATCAAAGAATCCTACGCGTAGGATTATAGAGGTCAACCCAGAAGAAATACCCTAGGCGCATAGTACGAAAACTATGTAGGCATATAAAATAATGCAAACTAATGACTACGTGCAACGTTGCATATATTCTCTATTATTTGCACAAAAACTTTGCTTCGATTGTCTAAAGTCCTTGAATGTAACCACCATGTGTTACTCGTTCTGAAATATTTTAAAAGTTTTAAAACTAACTAGGGAACTTATCATTAACACCAGCCGTCAGATATATCCTATCAGAAGGGAAATTTAAAATTATTTACACCGTAACTAACCCTTCAAAATTAACTTTGCCAGTATTGAAAAGTTAATGTATTAAAACAAACCATTTGCAATTAAAATTAACTCGGTGTTTCAGCCACAACTTTTACTTTTAACGAGTACGGAGTCATCAGCCTTCAGTATCTGATATCTTGCATGTGATTGCTGTTGTTTGGTTGTGATATATAGTAAACGATAATGGTACACTGTAGTGGCCTAATCAATCGCATGGTAAAAACGACCAAAACAGTGGTAGCACCAAATAAGTCGTAACTGTAACATATAGATACAAAAAACTTGGCGTATAAATAAAAAGGAAGACGTATCACTAAATCAGAAACGACTCACTGATTAGTCAAGGCCCGCTGGAGAGAGAGATAGCACCAGAGATGAGGTACGGGACACGACCGACTGATAATTCCACACGAGTCGTGGGATGATGAGCGTCCAGTGTTGACGGAACAGCCAATACGCAGGGTTATAATACTTCACCAGCCCGGAAATCCGCACAAATTTAGCAGATAGACGGTGTGTGGTAACTGTCGCTTTTTCGTGTTGACGATTAAATACAAAAAGTGACGGTGATGGTTTTAAACAAGTATGCGCATGAATTTAACAAAAGGGAGGATCGAAAAACGTACAAAAATGAATGACGACCTCAGCATTTGGTTGGTAGTGTAGGATTGAGCGAACCGAAGACGACCGGTTGAGATAGAGTATAATGTCGACCCGCGAGGTCGGCGCGTGAGTGAACGACTACCAAGACGAAACGGTAACAGAGCGGGGCGACGTTCGTGTGCCCGGAGTACTTGTCGGCATCTCTGCTCGTTCAAACAAATGTTTAAGTACACACAAATGTTAGAAACAAAAACAGCATAAATGGCACTCGTAGCTCTTACATAGTCGACAAAAAAGAAATAGGGTCGCTACAGTGGGTCCAGAACCGGAGGCTTGAACTACGAATGATTGAAGAGCTGGAAAGCATTCCTTACAGACAATTATTGTATAGCTCCTGAGAATTACGGCATGAGCCGAAACCAGTTTGTCGCCTATAGTCCCATTAAAACCCGAAGTATCTTTGTTACATCTTTGCTGGTGAGGTGAAGCCTTTAGGAAATCCTGACAGCATCTGCATGCAACAGTAATTGAAGACTGTTCAGATGTGGTTATGTGGATAGTAGGTGTCCTTGAATGTATATAAGTTTAGTCAGCCGATTGAAGACGGACAATCGGGATGGATCAGATTTCCTGGTACAGAGTAGTGAGAGGCAGCTGCAGAAATAATAATAATAATAATAATAATAATAATAATAAGAAGAAGAAGAAGAAGAAGAAGAAGAAGAGGAAGAAGAAGAAGAATGTATATTCCCGTAGTGATTTTCACTAGACCCATTTATCATTACTGTCGTTCTATTACATTGTTGACAATAACCTGCACAAATGCGTTCGACAGAAATATTACCTGCTCTGCTCAGTTCGGTGCTTATTAGTACTGCTTTTAGGTTGAGCACAGTCAACTACGTCATTTCTGTATTTCTGGAATCATCACAATTGGAGTCGAGGAACTTAGTGAATTTCTTCGATGAAGTCCCGTCCACCTGAAATTCTGAATAATCACAATTCGTAAAGAGAAATCGAAGATCTATCAGAACGCTTGGAAGTATGATGTCTCACGAGCGAAGAGCTGAAGGCGCGGATGCTCGCGCGTGCCTCTCACAATGCGCGATGTAAAATATCAAACAGTTAAATAGTAAGACAAATATGATATTCGTCGGCAGTGAAAGCGTAGTCAGAGATAGAACGATTGCAGTCCGCAAAGAATAGCTCGGTCTTTCCACAACTCCAGTCGACATGACGGGTCGTTACATCAAGTCATCTTTTGCAACGTTATATACGGGCCGATGTTTCAAATATTTCAACGTGGGGACAACAAAGGATTCTGAAGTGCTCATAGCGAGAAACTTCAGGGTTTCCGAACACTGTCTGCAGGCGGACCGAGAAGAGACTAAAGCGCTGTGTATGTTAAGGAAAATTGTAGTGCTCTGAGTTAGGGACTTCAAACGGTAATGGTGCTGGGGCGCTTCGATATGCGAGATTCTTCAGTAATGAATACATTTCACGACAACCTGTGATAACGAAGGAAGGTGATTGGTTATTTTTCTTCACATCATGAGGAATGCTGCACGATTGCCCGAACCTTTCCATCCATTTCTCCACTTCATTTGCACCAGCATGAAGATTTTCCTGTTTGATTGCAGACAGTTCCATTCCTCGACGCCAATTTTCAATACTCTGAATTGCAGACTTCCAGTAGCCTCAAAAACCGTACGCGGATTGAAACCTTCCGCTAAAGTAATAAAGAGAAGACCTCGTATCAGTTGCAGCAAGTAGTTCATATTCATGGGACAACACATTGGCTCATCATACTGACACACACACGAACTGCAACTTAATTGGTGTAATACAGAACAAAGAAAATGGCGAATAATCGAAGGCGTAACGTTGACACTATCCCTCCAATCCTGACGTGTCTCCAACACGACGGTTAAATTGCATGAATGCTAGCCGTAGAACGTGAGTTAACGAGCTGTCGTGTTAGGGAAAATTATTTTCCTGCAATCAAT